>OY292405.1:22657826-22823565 GCA_958496205.1 Idaea biselata | reverse complement strand
TTAAGTATTTGATTTGTCATTGAGAAATTGTGCAATCTCATAATATCCCTTACTCCCTAAAAATTTGTGGAGGTTAAATTTAAAACTTTGCAGGCTACGCGACTTTACATGCAGACTTTTACATGCAGACGCTTTACACGCGACTTTACATGCAGGATTTACTTATTCAAAAACCACATCTTTTGGCTAAATGTCTGGATGAAGGTTTATTTGCGTACACCGAGCTCATGCAATAACTTACAAATAGCCTTTAATAAATATGTCCCTGATAAGACTAGTTCTTAAGGTGTTTGTGTCGTGAAGTCATCACCTGTGAACGGGGAATATAAGCCGGTGACAGTTGTCCTCCAACCAGCGCACGACGAACCCGACGGTGTGAGACTCCTTGTTGTGAAAGCACCCCGATGTCAGCGCCGAGAGAGTCTTGTTTATCTGTTCGTGAGACAACATATTGTAGGACGTATTGTATCGCGGCGTTCACATCCTGAAGACAAGTGCTATGCTAGAGAACTCACCATGAGACAGGTCTGTGGCCCTTCAGGGTAGTGGTCCATAGAGATCTTGTAGCTCGTGTAGAGCAGCTTTCGGAGGCAGTCGGGAGTCACTGTGCCGTCTTCCGAAGAACAAAACATTCTGGAACATTTAAATGTCGCTCGCTTTAATTGAGATAGCACTTTCTAGGAAAGACTAGCAAATATTACGCCTTAAATGGAATAGAGATGGAGATGTAGGGTAGTTTGGTAGTTGGTCACATCATACAGAGAGAGAATACTGATGTCACCAGGAGAGTACAGAACATTAAAGTAAATGTTTGCAAAGCAAGAGAGAAGACAAATATGTGGAGGAGTGTTTATGTTGAGGAGAATATGAGGTAAAATAATAAGTAAATAAACAAGGAACAGATTAGTGTGGAAAATATTTTTTTTTTTTTTTTTTTTTTTTTTTTTATAAGTAAAGTACCTAAATACTTTATTTATATTACAATCTAGCCTATTGACTAATTAGTAAACAATTTTCACCTAAATTACTACGTAAACATAATGCTAAGAATGCGTCCAGTAACACTCACTTAGTTTCTGTTAAGGCGAAGACACTTTGTTCACGTGTTCTTTGTACGCGGCACTTATCACTGCATTTATTTGTTTATCACTAAAAACACTATACTAACTCGAACGGCTTTGTCCGTTTCAGTCTTCTCACTATATTAGTGGTGTCAAGGAGCTGGATTGCCTCGACATTCACGTGATGGTGAAGTCTCTTTTCATGAGCTTCGGCATATTTTTGGATGACTCTATCTACGACGTCCATGTTCAAGTCCCGATGTAGGTCGCAGTTTCGAATGTACCAGGGTGCGTTGACTATATCCCTGAGAACTTTATTTTGGAATCGTTGGATGATCTGACGATTGCTCTTACTAGTACAGCCCCAAAGCTGGATACCATAAGTCCATACTGGCATCAAAACCTGTTTATATAGTAGGACTTTGTTGTGTACTGATACATGGGAGTTCCGCCCAAGCAGCCAGTACATTTTCTGGTAGCGTAGTTTTAGTTCAGATCTTTTCTTCTTGACGTGTGCTTTCCAGCGCAGCTTAGCGTCAAGCGTCATACCAAGATATTTGGCTGTATTTGAGTATGGAACTTGTTTACCATTTATAAATACAGGCAAATACTGAGTTCTCTTATTTGTAAAGTCAACGTGAATTGACTTGCTTTCATTCAGCCTGATACGCCATTTTTCAGTCCAGGATATAACTTCATTTACAACTATTTGGACCTTTTCAACAGCCTCCTTGTGATTGTTACCTATCGCCATAATGGCCGTGTCGTCGGCAAAAGTTGCAATAGGACTATTTTCGTTAACAGGGATATCACTGGTATATAGTAGGTATAGGATTGGGCCTAATACACTTCCTTGTGGTACCCCAGCTTTGATTGGCCTTATTTCTGAATAGGCGTCTTCTTGCCGTATACGAAATGCCCTGTTCAATATGTATGACACAAGAATTTCAGTCATTTGTTGCGGTAGCATTCGCTTCAGTTTGTGTATGAGGCCTTCATGCCACACTTTATCGAAGGCTTGTGCTACATCAAGGAATATAGTCGTACAAACCTTTTTTTCTTCTAGCGCTGTTTCGATAATATTAGTTATTCTATGTACCTGGTCAATTGTTGAATGCTTTTCTCTGAAACCAAACTGATGATTAGGAATAATATTCCTATTTTCAATAACTGGTTTAAGTCTTTTTAGCAATAACTTCTCAAATAATTTTGCCATTATTGGTAGTAGAGAAATTGGTCTATATGAAGTGGGTTCATGTGGTGGTTTGCCAGGTTTTGGTATCATTATTATTTCAGCTACTTTCCACATGTCGGGTACATGCTTCAATCGAAATGCAGCATTTATGAGGGTGGTCAGTTTTACGATTGCTTTACGATTTAAATTCTGTAGAATTTCGCCTGTTATTAGATCATATCCAGGTGATTTTTTTGAATTTATGTGATTCTTCATCATATTCGATACTTCCTTTGGTGTGACCAGTTTTATTTCTAAGCTATCATATTTTGGGTCAATATTTATAAGTTCAGCGGAGTTCGATGGTTCAATGTTGGGCTGAAATATAAGCTCTAAGTGCCGAGCAAACCTTTCAGCTTTTTGTTGATTATTAATAGCCCATTTACCGCTTTCTTCTCTTATGGGGGGAATATGTGTAATAGGTGTTTTGATGTTTTTTGTCACCTTCCATAGATTGTAGTCTGACTTAGACTCTGTGGTTAACTGTCGTAAGTAGTTATTAGTTAGCGAATTATTGTAACTTACTATTTCTCTTTTCAGACGTTTAGTCTGATTGTTAAGCTCGGTTTTATCTTGAGGACATCTGGTTAGATGCCATCTTCTACGCTGCCTTCGTTTTTGCGTTATGAGATTTCTAATATATTCAGGGTATACAGTTTTCTTGGTCCATATTGGTTTATCTGGTGTATTTCGCCTGGCTGCCTGTTGTATATCTACTATAAATTTTCTAGTTTCTAAATCTAATTGTTCAGTCGTTTTCAGCGGAACTCGTAATTCTATACTATTGTCTAGATCTATTCTAAAACTGTCCCAGTCTGTATACTTGTTGACCAAGATCGGTCGTTTCTCATTATATAACATACGTCTACTTAATGTCAATAATATAGGAGAATGATCCGAGAAAGTTCATATCGTGGCCCTCTTCTATATTAATCTCATTTCTAGATATATTTTTACAGACGAAGAAGTCTATCAAGTCTGGAATCCTGTCAGGATCTGTAGGCCAGTAGGTTGGTTTCCCTGTCGAGACAGCTTCGCAGTTTAACTCCTGTATGGCTCTAAATAATCCCCTGCCTTTAGTATTAATAAGTCTGGATCCCCAGTGCGTATGCTTTGCGTTAAAATCACCTCCTACAATGAATCTTTGTCCGAGTTGGCTTAGGAAGCTTACATATTCTTCTTTTCTGATAGTATATCTTGGAGGAAAATACAGGGCCGCTATTGTTAGAGGGTAAAGACTACACTTTACTCGTATTGCTACTGCTTGTATTTCTGATTGCTCAAGCTTCGTTTCTTCGTGGTGATGAAGGTTTTCTTTTACTATTACTGCACTGCCACCATGTGCACTGTTGCTTGGGTGTAGTGCGTGGTATACTTTATATCCTTGAAACTGAATATGACATTGTCTGGTGAAGTGAGTTTCTGATACCAGACATACATCAATATTTTCGATATTTAGGACTACCTGAAGTTCTTGTTGATGGTTAAGTAGTCCATTAGCGTTCCATGCCATAATTTTTAGCGTGTTCTTCATTTTTTGTGAGGTTTACTAATGGACGGCTTGACTCCATTTTCCAAATTTTTTAGTCTGCCATCGAAAGATGACATCATTTTGATTATTTCATCCAACTTTCCAACTAAGTTACTGTGTGGTTGGTTTATGTTATTGTCACTAGTAGAGCGATGTGTATTGGCAGCAGCTTGTGCATAGGAAAGGTTTTGTCCGCTCATATCACGTGTTACGTGTCGTTTTGGAGCAACTTGCTCTTGATTAGTCACCGACGCTTTTTTGACGGTTTTATTTTTTATGTTTTGCATTTCCTTAGCTACTATACATCCTCTGTAATTAGCTGGATGTGCTTCACCACAATGCACACATTTTGGTTTATCTTCTGCTGGTTTTTTGCAGTCTCGAGTGAGGTGTTTACCTGTACACTTTACGCATCGCGGTTCTTTAGAACAATATTTGTGTGTATGACCATACGCCTGACATCTTTTGCACTGGGGTACCAGTTTGGATGTTTTGAGTGGCTGCACCTCGACTTTACATCCTAGAATAGTCTTGATGCTGTATATTTTGCTGATATCCTCGTCATTGGCAAAAGTTAACATAAACATATTAAGCGGATCTTTGTTCTTCCAGCTAAGTTTATTAGCTGCGTCTATTATTTTTAGGGCCTTGCTTTGTAGATCTTCAACAATTCTCTCGGGTTTGCACGTGTAGTGCAGATTTTTGACCATAACTCTAATAGGTCTCTCCTGTTTATTTTCATATGAGTGCCACAGATGGCCACTCTCAGACAATAAGTTTCTGAGAGACTTGTAAGAGTCCTCATTATTGGCATTGATTTTGACACACTTACCATTCAAAATTTTAGTGGTAAATGCGTCTCCCTGGGTATTCACTGTTATCGTATCAAAGAAGGCTTGATAATTCTCAATACCGTCTACTATTATAGGTGGAGGAGGTGGAATCTTCTTTGTTTTGGCGTTTTTGGTAACTAAAGAGTCGGCCTTTTGGGGTTCTTCCGTTCGGGTAGGCGACGAGCTCAGTTTTCTTTTCTTCCTGGATTTAGCCCGTATCCACCCGGTTTCCTTGGCCAGATCTTCTTCATCTGTACAGTAATCCGGGCGTCGGGTGGAACTGTCTATAGGGGCGGCTATTGTTTCACTACCCGCGACATTCTTTTCTTGAGTGAGACTCATGATTTGCTTTTGTAGGTCATCGATTTGAGCCTGCATGTCATGTATAATCTGGCGAAGATTAGCATTTTCTGCCTTTTCTTCACTGTACGCTTTAAACAGGAGATGTTCATTCTCAGTTTTAAGTTTAATTGGACTTGGCGCCATATTTGATACTAATGAAAGGCTACGCCTTAACTATTATATTATTTATGTTACCTTGCAAAATGATAGGTGCGTCATCGCGGCGAACGATCGGCTGACGCGCTGAGGTCTGCGACGTTTGCACTTTGCACTTATTATTTAGAACGTACGCGCAACGCGACTATTCTGAATGGTAGACAAAACGGAATGAAAATAAAAATAAAATAATAATGAAAGGCAAACGTCCAGTGCCATATCCCACGTAATAGAAGACAAGGAGTCATGTACGAAGGAAACAGGTCTTTTGAGTAAATTGGCTGCAACTGAATTCTGGAAGTATGGTTTCCTGTACTCACTTGACGTAAGTCTCGATGATGAGAGTGTCATCCAATATAGACATGATGCGCTCGCAGTGCGTCCGGAACGTTCCCACCGGGATGTGCTTGTTCTTGCACTTCCCCGTCCGGTGGATGTACGAGAAGAAGGCATGGGCCAGCTCCGGGTACAGAGGGAATAAATACTTCTGAAATTACAATCAAACAATCTTTTAAATAACTCTTCGAATTCTAGCCAAGATCAGAGAAGTAATTTTTTATACATTAAGAATGGTTTAGGCGTCAACTGGTCAACCCGAAAAATTTATCCTATAAGTCATGCGCTTAAAATATAATAATTGTACAACATAATGAAGTAGGTACCTATTTATTAACAAACAAAGTCAATCGTACCTACCGTAAATGATTTCTCTGTGACTCCATTGATTCCGTCTTCTTTCTGTGATTTCTGGACCAATAACTGTAAATAGAAAAATAATCGCTGTTAAAATAGGAAACAGCTATCAACGTGTATTAGTACATGCATCGCTTGAAATGAACATTCAGTTTTTCCATTCCATCGGCATTTGTTATTTATTAGAATCTGACCAGTGAGTCGTGGCAGTGAAAAAAAAACCGGGCAAGTGCGACACTCGCGCACAAAGGGTTCCGTACCACTATCACAATTGGATACGAAACCCTAAAATGGTTTACAACAACCAATTTTTAAATTTTATAGGAAAATATGAAATATTTATCTTCCATTCTTACTCCCATCAAATGACCGAATCACACAAAAAAAAAAAAAAAAACCTTGGCACAAAGAAAATCTGAAACTTTTAAGAAACTCTTTGGTAAGTAAGGCAGACTGGTATATTTGACAGATAGGGCAGCCATTTTGAATTCCATGACCAACTCGTTTTTTTTTTTTTTTTTTTTTTTTTTTTTTTTTTTTTTTTTTTTTTTTTTTACGTTGGAAAATCTAATTAAGACCATCAGGCCGCCCTCTGGGGAGAGCGGCCCGGTGAGTGGGGGTCCCCCCGGCCGAGGTGGGGGTGGCCGGGGTATACCCACTAAAAACCAACGGTGTCCTACGCTCCGCAAAGTGTCGGGGCCAACGGTAACTGCGGTAGCAAAAATTCCGTCAGCCCCAACTGCGGGCGGCCTTTTCAGGCCTCCTATCTGGCCCTTAACAGGGGCAAACCTCGCGAGAGGCGGCGTTGACACGCCGCCGCCATCTCGGGCTCATTGGTTGGCGACTGACCCCCCCCCGAGTCAGCCGCCAAGAGCCGGGTTAGGGCGGCAACCTACGTTGCCCGCCCGTTATGTGGAACTTTTGGGCCCATGAGTGCCGGGGAGCAACTCGCGGGCCCGTTCACCCTCTCTGGTTTGGTAAGGCAGTGTCCTCTGCCGCTTTGGTCAGGCAGTGTGCTCTGCCGCTTTGGTGAGGCAGTGTGCTCTGCCGGGCCCGGCCGGTAAAGGCAAGGCCCCCATCTACCACCGCGGGTCGCGCGGGAGCCCTCCACCCACGTGCCCGGCCAATGAAGGCAAGGCACCCACCTCCAATTAGGGCGGGTATATTCCGCACACACCAAAAGAGTGTGTGCGAAGTATACCCGCCCGGTGCGCCTCTTCGCTTCACCGCCCAACATAGCTGGATTGCTATGGTGGGCGGTTACTGAGCCCTCTCACCACGGCAAGGTGGACGCACGACGAGAGGGTGACCAACTTGATTTGTCCTGACCAGAAGCGACCTCACATTGTAGGTACTAAACTCCTTGTTATTTTTGAAACACGTTTGTTGTATGGGAGCCCCTCTTAAATATTTGTTTTATTTTGTTTTTAGTATTTGTTGTTGTAGCGGCTACCGAAACACATCTTCTGTGAAAATTTCAACCGTCTAGCTATTACGGTTCATGAGATACAGCCTGGTGACAGACAGACGGACAGACAGACAGCGAAGTCTCAGTAATAGGGTCCCGTTTTTACCCTTTGGGTACGGAACCCTAAAAAGCGGCAATTTTAAAAAATCTTCATGTGTTAGTAATAATTAGATAGTTAGTTATAGATTTGATACTTTTTATTAAAAGTAAAATAATAAAAAGTATCATATATATTTTTTCTATGTATCGTCATGACATCACAGTGTTTTGACGTTGACACATGAAGATTTTTTAAAATTGCCCCTTTTTTTCACCTGCCACGACTCACTGGTCAGACTCTACCTATTATTTATGGATGTTGTCGAAACAATCATAATAATTGCATTTTTCGTTGTTTTTATCGTTGTTGTACATTAGGTACCGACTGAGTGATAAAATCAGAATGCAATCAATTAGGTACGACGCAGGATTTCACGTGATAAGTAGCAAGCGCCTTGGATTTATTATATTATTTATGGCTACGGTAAATTACTTAGATTTGGCGCGAACACACATTTACACACAGCTTGTGTAGTCTGTAAATGAAATGCGATTGTTTCCAAGTGCTTATTCACAGACACTACACAAGCGCAACGAGTAAATGTGTGCTCGCCTATCTTAGTTTTTCTTTCTGGAATACTTTCTGAAAATGTTTTACAAATATTTTGTCTTTTACAACACCAGTTTCTGATACTATTGTAACATGTGATTGTAACTCAATGTAAGATGTCTACATTTTCCTGGCCAATTCTGTTACCAGAATTAGCAACTTCTATGCTGTTCTCATAATATCGTTTCGATTAAGTAGCCTCTAAACCGATGAGATTCAATACACTACAATAGAAGTTGTAAGTACATATGAACAAAAGATACCGTTTCAATGATCCTCAACAGGAAAACAAGTATTATACAATAGTTTTTGCCGAATTTTAGGCCAAGGTTTGTAAAATAGTGCACCCATTAGACGCTTTTTCTACGAAGAAGAAGAAATAACCATACTAAACAATAACCTCAGCTACCTTATAACTTTGTCCTCTTATTGCATAACAATATGAAGTCGTTGATACATGGACACGGGTAAGGTACCTACACCACGGAATTATCTTTAAAATGTCATAATAAATTTAGTTCCTATTTATATCTTGTATGGTACCTATGTTCTCAAGTGGTAGAACAAGGACCCCGGACGACCTAAACCTATTTATAATGTATGTTATAGCGTCCCCGACTATGACCACTTTGGGTATGCAGATGCACTCCGAGGAGCAATTGTCAGGGATCTGTTTTAGATAGATCGTGTCCCCAAATGCTAGTTAGGTACTCTAAAAGGAGACCTGCCTCTACCAGATTGTCCAGACTGGTACCGGAGCTCGGAGCAATGAAGCCGCTCACTGCTCGTTCCTCACAACCCCACTGGGACTGGGGCCGATGGAGAAGCCACCTACCAGATAACCTGTACAAGTGGTAGAACAAGCGCCGAGGCGCCCCGCCAACTACTGTAAACTGTGGTAGTAGTATGCCCGATGGAGTGTGGTATCGGTCGGAGCGACCGCCGCCGATGGAGCGTCAATGCCAAGGCTAAGCTAATTGAATGCCCAGACGCAGGTCGCTCGCTCGCTCGCACGGCGCAAGCGCGGTCAATTGTTATAACACCTACCTACTAGAGGTCGGAATCTACATTCTGTATAATAAATAATATACTATTTTATATTTAATAACTCTAATTAGTAATTTCAAAGAATATTTCGCTTCAAGCTACCGACCGACATATCAGGCTTCTTCTTTACTTTTACGTGTGACCTTTGCGTGGTTGACCTTATGCTAGTTAGTTCGTGAATTATAGCAGTAAGTATATGTAGGTACCTTGCAAGTAGGTGCTGCAGTTTTCTTCTTCTTCTTGACTCTACTCACTTGAATACCGACTATTCTGAACTTCAAGTCTTTCTTCACTTTCTCCCACAACTCCATTTAGGTAGGTATACTAATTAGTTTGAATTAAGGTATGTAGGTACCTTTACTAGACGAAAGAAACCAATATTAAGCCAATGACATTAAAACACCTGTCAAATATTTATTAATAGAATTGAATAGATAAATAAAGTATTTTATCGGATTAATCACTATTTTAAATAACGCGATTAACTTGGTGAAAGATCGTTAATATCGTTTGTGTATCGATTATATTCAAATCTCTTATTTTTTAATATTTTAAACTAAAATATTAACATTTCTATTTAATTTAATTGTACCTAGGTTTTAGCTGTTTAGTTCACAAACTGTTATTTGTTGAAAGTGTTGCGCGTAACAATAAAAATCACAAATAAATTAATCGGCTGTGAATGGCGATATCTCGAGATTAGATTAGTTTGATATTTGTACAATAACATCAGATTATAAACGAATAACTACGATTGCAAAAATTTAAAGAATTAAGTAGGTACCTATACCTATACATTACATAAAGGAGGTAGGTACCTACATTACATATAAACTTTTTAAATTCACACGATTTGTTAACGTAGTTACAAAATAATACGCGATTAAGACCCGGGAAAATGTAACCACATTACATATCTACCTAACTATTATAATAGACAGGTTATTTTTTCTATTTAAGTAATTAATTATTAGGTAAAGCAATTACATTTGGTGCCTAGATACAAGTAAAATATTACCTATTTTTTGTTTTTATTCTTTGTGAGTTGTATTAGTAGTTGTTCAGCGAACATTAGGGGTGCACTTTAGAATCCTACGTCACGAATTTGTATAAAAAAAGACTTGTAGGAGATAGAGGAGAAACAGGGCTAACCATTATTGCTAGTATTATGTTGAGCAATGAAAAACATTTTTTTCATACATTTTTACTTGAACTTCGAAAAAAATATACGGATCACCCCGACTTGGATAGGTTAGGTTAATGTTAGAACATGATTACGCGCAGCGCTTTGGCGAGCGAGCGAAGCGAGCGTGCCGCGGCAGCGGTCGCCAAAGCGCCTAATTCTATCTATAAATAAAACTATGCTGCGAAGACTAAACTGCTGCCAAAGCTGCAAAGTTAGTGTCTGGTGCTGCGTTTTGTCACGCAAGGGCTGAGGGGCTGCTGCTACAGCCCTTGCGTCGCGCTGGAGCCCACACATATTCAAATTTTAGCAAAATTATAACCTCCAAATTATTATTATATATATGGTATTTTTTAAATTACGCATCTGCTCAAGGGGGGAAGATGTTAGGGGGGTTGTACAACACTCCCCCCCTCGCCCCCACCCCTCCCTACCCCCAAAATCGTGACGTAGGATTCTAAAGTGCAACCAACATTAGACCTCGTGAACAATATGTGAACACAAATCACAGAAAGTAGCTCGCGCGCCTCGACGCGACGCTCTCACAAATGCCACAGTTTACCTAGCAGTTGGCGCTTCTTATGCACACGAATACACGATTTTCTAGCATGTAGCTAATTCCATTTTTTAATTCAAGTTGAATACTACAAATATATAATAATCAAATAATAATAAATTTTCTATTATAATAATCAATACAAACTTCAAATAAAAAAAAACTCTTGTCGTGTTTTGACAGTTTCTAATTTCAAATGAATTTTTTTTGGGAAGAGTAAAGTTATTCTAGAGAAGTTGATAGGACATTGGATCTGAGGCAAAAGGTAAGACAAAAGGCAAAAGGTAACATACTTAATTATGTTATGTTTATATCGCAGATTTTTTTTTTTTTATCTTTTGTAGCTGAGATATTAATTTACCCCCGTAGTGCTGCCTAATTATATAAAATCAAATGAACTTTTTCTAGAACTGCTTGCATTAGGCGTCACTTCATGAGGATGTAGTATAGTTTAGTGTTAGTTCACTGGGTATAATTATGTGATACTGAACTGATGTGATAATGATAACGCAAGTGATAAGGAACAATAGCCCTCTCAACCTTGAGGTACATGCTTGTATGACATAACCATCCATAATGACGTGTGGATGTACCTAATGGCCTGCTCTCACACACAGTAGATAAGCTGTGCTCTGCGGGTTTACTTATAATGCTGTGTCTCTTCCTTCTTTGTGTTTGGAACAACCTGCAGTTGTTGCATGTGGTGATGCCTCTGTATGTGGCTGTAGCTTCGTATGAAAACATTAAATGACTGTCACACAGTCATGTCATTTCCATACAAAACCTCATGCCATATTGCAATCACTTGAGCGATGTGCAATTAAAACAGCACCTGAGACTAACTTTGTGCAAATTGTTTTTAAACTCATTTTCCAGATTTAATCATGTTGATTTTATTATTTTTAACATTATATCAATGCCCGGCTTTTCAAGATCTTAACAAATCTCTTTCTCAGGATAGTCTACCCTGATAGTTTATCAACATTGCAAAAACAGATGACAAATCTGTGCAAAATGTCATTCGAAATATTCTACTGTGAATCATTACATTTTGTTGTTGCTATATTATCTGGTCTGAATGATAAAGAAAACCTAGACTTCAACACAAATGAAATGGATAGATTAGATCAACTATTTATAGAAATGATGAAGTTTTAAGGGAATTCCAAACTAACTAAAAATTGGTTCTCTGAGTTCAGATTGATGCATCTTACTTTAAAAATGTAAAAGTGTGTACATACATAAACTATTCAACAATTTCTGTAAATAACTTAATATCTGACAGCCTGGGAAATCATAGGTAACATAGTCTTGATTGAGCGGTGCAAACCGAGGGCAGCTACTAGTTTAGCACATTATTCCCAGGTTGGCATGACTTGGCCGTCTGCCAACTGCAGCTACTACAAGCTCATACAAACAATAAACATTGTGTTTTGATTTCAAATTAATTATTTCGAGTTGCCGTGACTTATTGTAACAGTTAGTAAAGACGGGACTCAAATTGTTTCCAATCAAATAGATATAAATTACGTCAAGTAGATAAACACATTGTGGTAACAAGTGATGAGTTAAAATAGGTAACTAGATGAGCTATCAATCAAAATAGTCTCTGTTTATGATAGAGAGTCAAGTGACAGAGATTCAATACGAAAGATGACTGTTATGTTTAGATAGCTAATATCTATACTAACTATGAAATAAATGCTCAAATACTGTCTGTACTTTCTTGTACCTGGATTATAGGCTTAGCCGACGACCTCGGTGGCGCGTCGTGCGAAAGCGCGACTGCAATGCAGGAGGTTGCGGGTTCGATTCCCGCCGGGTGCAAGTATTTATGCTTAAAAAATAAATATTTGTGTCTGGTCTGGGTGTCCCTCTATGTATAATATGTATGTATTTACAAAAGAAAAATAAATATAAGTATTATATCCGTTGTCTAGTCACCGTAACACAAGCTTAGTCGCTTACCACGGGGCTAGATGGCGCTGTGTGTTGTTCACAGAATTTATTTATTTTATTATTTAATTATATCAATAATTGATAAGAAAGAAAAGGTTCTGTGAAAGACACTCTAGTGCTACATTGCAATCTAAAGATGTGCCTTTGGGCTGCTGTTGGTTGATGCATGGTATTTTTTCCTGCTCATGAAACTTCCAACAAATCAACAAATGAAAACTCAGCTCACAGCGAGTTAGAAGAACCGAATCAACACAAGAATCATGTGTAAATATTCCTATAAACAGGTCACATGGTATTTTATTATTTATGTTTTATAACCTTTGATTGTGTCGGCAAATTGAGACTACTAATACCAGATTAAATCTTTAAATTCAACAAATAATCCAGATCAAATACCGACGCTAACATTACTATTTTATCTGGAATTAGCACAGCATTCTCGCGTAGACTTAAGCATTGTAAAGTATTAGTCAAAACAAACATTTGATTGTGACAATTTAAAAGCCGATATTCGATGTGAAAAGTGACCTCGATAGTTACCTTGCCGAGTTTATCGACGGGTACCATCGAGAGCGGAGGTTTGTCCGCTTTGTCCTGCTGGTCGAGGCCTTGCAGGTCCCCGCCGGAGCCGGAGCGAGAGCCCGAGCCGCGCGGAGTGCTCGCTCCGCTGCTGCCTTCGGGAGCTCCTTTCGACTCGTGGCTGTGATGTCCTCCCATTTCGCACACGCACGCGTCACTAAACCACTTCAATTTGCACGTAATTAACACACAGCTGGAAAACTACAAACGCAACGCAAATGCAAACAAAACCCGAGCGAGCGAGAAAATATGAAATGTCAGAGTGACAGAGTTTTTGATTGACGTTTTTGTCTTTGTCCCTTTACGTCAACGTCAACGTCAATTTTAATTAATAGTATAACTACTCGCCACCAGGTGGCGCTAACTACTAAGCACACCAGTGCCACGGAAACAAGAGTGGTGAAATTGAGAGTTAAGAATTTATTTATTTATTTATTTCGGTCTGAGACCGATATGGCCAATTTGGAACAGCCAGGGTCAAGTTTTAGAATATTTCAAGTTTCTTCATAATATAGTTTTGGCGTTGTACATCTTGTACATCTTGCCAGTATCAAGTATTTTGCATGAAATTAGCCCGATCGGGCCTATAGTTTCAGTCAGGGGCTATAGTAAAGCGGTGGCAACTTTACTATAACCTTCAAGGACCTTCGGCGCGAACGACGGAAAGTCCATGTTTAACACTCAATTTTGTTTTCACTACACTTGTGCACATTCACGGAACTGAATTGAATAAGATTCCACCAAAATTACACAATTTAACCGGGTTTACAACATAGTTTAACGAAAATAAAATTGGAGCACGACATGTTGTCTCCGCTTTCCCGCCGAAAGTCCGAGTTAAGATTTGTCGGCAATATTGGGAGTTACGAAATACGTTGCTAGCGACGCGACGCGACATCAACGTAGGGCGTGTCATAATTTGAAACTAATAGCCTTGTTATTATATAATAATTGACTTATTAGTTAGTTATTATTAACGTGGAGTAAAATCGTAATTTTACCACTTTTTATATGTCTGTCAACTTTGAAAGTTCTTGTCACGAAAAAAAGCAAAGAATGTTCCCACTACTCGAACCTTAATCCACGTTTATTAATAAGGCTATGAGCTATTATTTTTTCAGAACGAACAGTGTTTATTCTGCAACATTAAGAGGCGCGGCGAGGCGAAAATATTGTAGGTTTCTTTCGTGCGGTGCTGTGGTTTGCCGCATGCCACGCCGTGGTCGTAAAGCGACTTACCTACTATATTATATTATGTGCGGAAATATTATCGCTCCCGAAAACAATCATCAAACCGGCTTGGGATTATATTTATTTCAATCTGACTATGGTGTCAAATATTACAGATAATACCTACTCATCAGCTCCACTAAAGAGCATTACCTATGCGGGTAGGATAGGGCAGCTTCTAGACCCTTCAGTCGATCACGTTCCCATCACTCCTTTGGACAATTTGCTGGTTTGCCATTTTAAGGGCGGGCGGGCATTGGGCGGCTAACGTCATAAGTATACCTACTACTAATCACCAACTTAGATTAATTCGTGATTAGTAGTAGTAGTTTCACTTCTGTTTAAAGGGCACAGAGGTAAAGAGTAGATAAGGGGCATATCGATATAAATTAAGGATGCTAAGGGAAGACCTACCCTACCACCACCTGTACATCAAACCTATATTATGAATAATGATTGGATTGAATGAAAAAGACTATATTCAATTTATTCACATCAACTAAGATAACAAACAAATACAAAAGAAATCAAATCTAGAAATTGAATTGAATTGAACTGCCGCATGCCGTTACCCGGGTTCTCGGGTTTGAAATAATTAAAAAATACTATCGTTATTTATATTTGAAAAATATTATTTTTATTTATTTACATTACATTAAATTAAATTAAATTATTACAGCACAATCATAGGTAAAATTTATCTTACAAAATATACACAACCATTTATACCTTAAGTATGATTTTTATCACAGACTAGCTACATCTAGATTAAAGATCATCAACATGATTATAATTTTATTGGGTCTAATTTGGATTCATTAAATCTAGCAATGAAGTAGGTACGACCTAAATTATAGGAGTGGACGGCCTCCCCATTTGATATTGAAACTTGCAGAATGAGTTTACGCTTTTTAATATTGTTTCTATTTACTAAAATATTGAAATTATCAAATAAATTACATACTTACATAATTAAATAACGCCAGGCCTGAAACTACGAGAATCGAAGACCCTCGCAGAGACACAGGCGGAGGCATATTAAAACAAGTTAACGGGCGCATTGGTTGTGCGTGTTTATGCCTCCGCGCGGGCCTTAGATTTACGCAGTTTCAGGCCGAATGTCCTACGAATAATAAAGGCACATTTTAGTTCTTAGTCTTTAACTTCACAATAACTTCTTCTACCTACATGACCAAGCAACCAATCCTCTCAACCTCTTGTTTACCGCCAAGTGACATCCACGGCCTCATCCACGGCCTCATCCAGCCAAATACCTCAAATCTTTCCAACAGCAGATTTTACATAGAACAATGCCTTTACAATAGAGCTACAACTATAATCATTCCACCCACGCGTGGCACATGAGCCACGTAGATTTAACAATCTGGACTCATAACATTTGATATGGCTATTAAAGTTATAATTGTGTACTACGTTTACAGGTTTCTACACAATAGTTTGAATGTCTCCGACTCCTTCGTCGGCGTAATGACGATATGATGGCAGGCATCTGCGATGAAGTATTCGGGTGAAGTAGTTACGAGAGCAGCGCCTGGAGGAACTTCATGACGGGCAGCTCCAGCAGCAGGTGTAGCGGCAGCGCGAGCAGGTACGACGCGGACACCGTCCACAGGTAGTGGCCGCCCTGCGGAGCCGACACGAGACACACGTTACTATACTATAGGCTAAGTAGAATTGAGGTACATCGAATGGTGGTGGGGAAATGGTTAATGAACGACGATGTAGCACGGGTTAAGCCAGGAATACATTCGGGGACAGAATGGCTCTCAATGGGATGAGCAACATACAGTTAGTTACGATGCAGCATCACTACATGATGCTCCTATGATAGTTACTGGTTAATTCCATAATAACACGGTGTATGATACTCACGATCTCGTGCACGGTGGTAGCGGAGAGCTGGTCCCGGAAGGCGAGCAGCGTGAGGCCGACCGGCCAGTGCACGAGGTACGCGGGCAGCGCCAGCCGTCCGAGCACCTCCCAGCCGCGCCACGAGAGGAACCTCCACCACAGGCCTGGGGAACATACACGCTATGTCACTAACTATACTCTTTTATAGCAATACAAGTTGAAGTATTACCTAGTAGTGATTGCCTTCTTGAGGTGTCATCTGCGTCAGAGGTCGACTATCATTAAGGCTAAAGAACTGGAGTGTGCTGCCAATTCTGCATCCACACACAACTGTCCAGAACACCTGGTCCTGGGACCTGGTACTTAGATTGAACCACGTCCAGAGATTTATGAGCCATGAGGAGAACCTTCAACCGGGTGGTGGTCTGTTACCCTGGATTTTACCCTGAATTATCGATTTGGGTAATTCAGGGTAAAGTCCTGATTGACTGACTGACTGGCTTGGCTTTAATCAGCTGAAAGCAGCGCGTATATTGCGTATTACATGAGCTAATACTGACTGTCAATCTTGTTGATGAAGCCAAACATGGCGGTGGCTGTGAGCACGCTAAACACGGGCCGGTCCAGCGCGGCGTACAGCGCGATCGGGAGCGGCGCCGATACTTCCTTCATCAGGTGCCCGCACACCACCCACAGGAACATACCCGGGACAGACATGCGGTAAACCACTCGCATTATCTACAATCAATAAAATGCAAGTGTAACTGACTGATGGACAACGTATAACTTGAATCGCTTGAACTAGAAACATACAATTTGGACTAGGGAGTTCATATGAGTTGTAATCTGGCGCGTTTTTAGGGTTCCGTAGCCAAATGGCAAAAAAACGGAACCCTTATAGATTCGTCATGTCTGTCCGTCCGTCCGTATGAACTATAAGAGCTATACTGTTGAAACTTGGTAAGGAGATGTATTCGGTGAATCGCATTAAGATTTTCCCACAAAAATAGAAAAAAAAAACAATATATTTTTGGGGTTCCCCATACTTACAACTGAAACCCAAAATTTTTTTTTTCATCAAACCTATACGTGTGGGGTTTCTATGGATAGGTCTTCAAAAATGATGTTGAGGTTTCTAATATCATTTTTTTCTGATGTAGTAGGAGATGTAGTAAATGTTGAGAACAGGACGACCTTAGTATATAGTTTTTTATGTACATAGCTTTAAGATGTCTTTTATGTGTTAGATTATAAGTTTATGTGTTAAATTATAAGTTTTCGTGTAATGAATCTGCCCTGGCGCGTTTGACTATATCAAGTGCGACAGGGTCAGAGATATCAATAAAGTGAGATGCAAGGTGGGACCTTCAGTCGAATGTAATGCGTAATAGATGTTGCGCAATCATTTCTAATATAAGGCAGGGGTATTTTTGTAAAAGTCAGAAGCTGTTTGCACTGCGCTGAAGACACCTGACTGAAACTAAGAACTAAGAACCCAAATGAAAATAGAACAATAAAGAAGTATACATAGACAGGCGTGTTTTTATTTGGGAGCGCGCAGACAAACAGGGAGCGAACATACAGTCCACTAAGCCGAGGAGAGAGAGAGACAGAAGACTACGAGTCGTAACACGGTAGACTTACGAGTCGTAACATTACGAGTCGTAACAATACGAGTCGTAACAAGGTAGACTTACGAGTCGTAACATTACGAGTCGTAACAAGGTAGACTTAGTCGTAACGTATCGTTGTTTCGAAAACTACTCCGAGGCGTCGAGGAGGCAACCACCCTGTCCGACGGATCCAGGACAATTTGGACCTTCGAGAACCGGATCTTTGAACTTTGAACCTACGGAACAAGGCTTCGCACTCCACTCCTACCTCGTCGGAACGGATCGTGTGCCGTCCATCTTCGATCAAGATGGGGCTCGAACGGAGTCAGGGCGATCCAAAGGAGGTCGAGGAGCAGCGCCAAGCGGAGCAGCTACGGGAGGAGCGAAGACTACACCGGGAAGAAGTTCGTCGCATCCAAGAGGAACGGGAGCGAAGGAGATCACTTCAACCACCAGAGTCACCGTCGACACTACCAGCACATACATCGGGACTGCAACGTCCGCAGTCGCAAACAAACAAGTCTGTACGTAGTCAACGTTCCACCAGCTCCACTTTGCGTCATCGTGTCGTTGAGCTTGAGGCTGCTGAGAATCTCGCAGACATCAGGCGAAGGGGACTGGAAGCTGACCTAGTACAAAAGCGACTGGAAGCTGACCTGGTTAAAAAGGGATTCGAACTGGAAGCTGTCCTAGTGCAAAAGCGACTCGCTGTCCAACAGGCAGAAATCGAAGACGAGGGCAGTGTGCGGAGGGGCAGTGTGCGGGGAGATGACGACGAGGTCAGCGCTTATGCCAAAGTCGGAAACTGGCTGCGGAACACACCAGTTGTGCGCGTCGATCGGCAGCCCGAACCACGTCCACAGAGGGACGAAGAAAAAAGACCGTCGTGGGAACGGAGAGACCGTTCTAGAACACCGGGCAGGAGAAACGGCATCGAGGAGCTCGCCGATGCTTTGAAGCAGATGGCACGCCCGCAGCGTAGATACAACAGCGACCTACCTACCTTCAGCGGAGCAGCGAGCGAGTGGCTCGCCTTCAAGGCAGCGGTACGAGATTCGACGAAATACTACAACGTCGACCCGACCGAGAACCTCCTGCGGCTAAGAACATGCTTGAAGGGCGAGGCACGCGAAACCGTCGCGGCGCTACTCTTCACAGCGACTCATCCCGACGAAATCCTGCAAACTCTCGAACAGAGTTACGGCCGTCCAGAAATCATCATCGACAAAGTGCTGGACGACCTACGGAGGTTGCCAAAACCCGGACCTACGGCAACGGAACTGAACACATTCGCGGTGAAGGTGCAGAACGTCGTGTGCACACTGAGGAGCGTCAACAGCATGCGGTACCGATTACTGCATAATCCGATGCTTACCAGGGACATTTTGGGTAAGTTAAGCCCGAACCTCAGGACACAATGGTGTAACCACGCCGCGAACTATCCCGAATCATCGGAGCCAGAAGTGATGCTACTCTCTCGCTTCCTGATGACCCAGGCAGACATGGCGCTGCGCTTTGACTACACTTCAGTCTCCATCACAACGAAGACTCCAACCACCAGCAACACGAACGCCAAAGGCAAGAGGGCTGCAGTCTACACTACGGACGAGCAAGAGGAAGCACCGACCTGCGTGCAGTGCAAGCAAGCACACACCCTCCCGAAGTGCCGGCAGTACCTCGCTCTACCCATCAACAAGCGATGGGAGCTGGCCAAGGGGAAGGGAGTCTGCTTCAAGTGCCTGGTTAGTACAGGCGTTTCCACTGCAAGGCCAAGGCGTGCGGCGTACGACAGTGCCGCAGCCCCCACCACGCAACTCTACACGAAGACAGCGAGGGCGCGAGATCCACGCCCACGGACGGACAAGGCGCGCGATCCGCGCCAGCACCGGTGGCGAGAGCACCCGCACCCGCGCGGCGCTCCGCCACACCACCGTCAAAAAGTGAAAGTGATAACGCGTTAGTGCTAGCAATCGCAGCGAACTCTGCGACCAGTGAAGTGTTGTTAAAAGTGTGTCCCGTGACAGTATCAGGGCCGCGTGGAAACGTCGATACCTACGCGCTACTCGACGAAGGAGCGACGATCACGCTCATCGACAAGGAACTCGCCACGAGCGTCGGGGCGAGCGGGCCTACACGGCCTTTGAACGTCTGCGGTCTCAACACATCGAAGAAAGAAAAGGACAGCCAAGAGGTGGAGATCTTCGTGAGGGGGAAGGGCGAGAACGCGCCTTTCAAAGTGAAGTGTCGCACGATCTGCGACCTCACACTACGAAGCCAAACTGTACTTCGAAGACTACTTGAACTTCGACATCTGAAGAATCTGCGCGACGAGGAATTGTGCTACGAACGAGCACACCCACGTATCCTGATAGGAACTGATCACTGGGGCCTCATCGTGTCGAGAGAACTACGTGTTGGCGGACCCGACGAGCCGGCCGCGTCAAGAACGGAACTGGGATGGGTGGTGCACGGAACAGCACCACGCAACACCATCTACCGAGACAACGGTAATGTGCTTCACGTGTACGCACCCGATGTACGCGTACGAGACGGCGAGGAACACGACCGACGTCTGAACGATCTGGTCGAGCGCCACTTCGCGATCGACTCTCTCGGTGTCGCCCCGAAACCACGGATCAGCGACGCCGACAAACGGGCAAGCGACATCTTCAACGAGACCGTGAAGAAGAAAAACGTGGGATACGAGGTCGGACTTCCATGGCGACACGATCACGTCGTCATGCCGCCGAGCTACGGAGCAGCTACGAACCGGCTGCGCGGCATCGAAAGGAAGATGGACGCCGACCCCGCATTCGCCCGCGAGTACACAGCGCAAGTGGACAACCTGCTGACAAAGGGCTACGCCGTGCCATGCGATGGCGCCGAGACTGCGAGCAAAGTCAGCTGGTTCTTACCGCACTTTGCTGTGGAGAATCCGAACAAGCCAGGGAAAAAGAGGCTTGTCTTCGACGCTGCACACCAGAACCGCGGCGTGTCGCTCAACGACATGCTGCTGGAGGGGCCAGACTTACTTCTCTCTTTTACAGGAATCATTTTCCGCTTCCGCGAACGAGCCATCGCGGTGACAGCCGACGTTCAAGAAATGTTCCTGCAAGTGAAAATCAGAAGAGAGGACCAGCCAACCCAGCAGTTCCTGTGGCGAGGAGCAGACCGATCCTGCTCACCCCGCTCGTACAAAATGACGAGTATGATCTTCGGCGCGGCGAGCTCACCGTTCCTCGCGCACAGTGTGCGCGACCACAACGCTCGCACGCGCGCCGACACGCACCCGCGGGCTCTGGCCGCGATCACGCGGAGCCACTACATGGACGATTACGTGGACAGTTATAACAGTGAATCGGACGCGCGAAGTACCATCGCCGAGGTACGTGAAGTGCACGCGGTGGCCGGGTTCACCTTACGCGGATGGTGTTCTAATCGCGACAATGTGTTAAACAATGTGCCTAGTGAATTGCGCGCAACGGGACTCTCCCAACTGGGGGGAGACGGTACGGACAGTAAAATCCTCGGACTGTATTGGCACGCTAAAAATGACGAACTCGCCTTCAACACGGCAATGCATCGGGTGTCGACCGATGTACGCGACGCGAAACGTGCTCCCACCAAACGCGAAGCGCTAAGTGTCGTCATGTCCATTTACGATCCTCTCTGGCTACTAAGTCAATATACAGTGCGTGCGAAAATCATACTACAGTCTCTCTGGAAACTGCAAGTGCCGTGGGACGAATCCCTCCCCGCGATAGAAGCTGCGCTTTTCGCGGAATGGCTACGACAGCTAAGCGATATCACCCAATTACGCATACCGCGATGCTACGGACTCGATAGTGCGCGAGAAATTCATCTGCACATAATGTGTGACGCGAGCGAACGTGCGTACGCCACCGTGGCGTATTTTCGCGCCACGCACTCCGACGGCAGCGTTTCGGTCGCCCTGGTCGCCGCGAAAGCCAAGGTGGCACCGAAACGCACCATCAGCATTCCGCGCCTGGAGCTACAGGCGGCGGTGATCGGCGCGAGACTCGCCGATGCTATCAAGAAGGAGCATCGGTTCGAGATCGCGCGCACCGTCTACTGGACCGACGCCGCGACTGTCGTCCACTGGGTGAAGAACGACACGCGGCGTTACACCCCGTTCGTCGCCCACCGGTTGGGCGAGATCGCCGAACACACGAACCGAGACGAGTGGCGCTGGTTGCCAACCGAGCTGAACGTGGCCGACGACGCCACCCGTCTACAAGGAACAGGTACGATTACAGCACACGATCGTTGGTTCACGGGGCCGAGCTTCCTACGGAACCCGGAGGCTGAGTGGCCCACCCAACGATTGCCCACCGAAGACGACGACTCACCAGAGGTCCTGCACACGAGCGAGCGGGACGAGACGTCGAACCAGTGGACACTAGACCCGTCTCGTTTTTCTACCTACGAGAGGCTGGTGCGTGCAACGGCGCAAGTATTGACCTTTATTGATCTGTGCCGACACCGAACGACGCGCCTAGAACATCGTCACATCGAACGTGCCGAACGAGCGCTCATCCAGCGAGCTCAAGAGGACAGCTTCGCCGATGAACTGAGACGACTGCGGGCCGGGCGACCGATCGCTCGGACGAGTCGACTCTACACACTCGATCCTGTACTAGAAGATGAGGTACTGCGGGTGCGAGGTCGTATTGGCGCATCGAGCGCGCCGATCGAGACGCAGAGGCCGGTCATCCTAGACGGCCACCACGCTTTCACCAAACTCCTAGTGCTGAGGGAGCACTGTCGCGGCGGTCACGCCAACAGGGAGCGCGTGACGAACGACCTACGGCAGCGCTATTGGATCGTACACCTACGACCCACTGTGCGCGCTGTAGAACACCAATGTGCGCTCTGTAAAGTGCGCAAGGCGCGCCCTCGCGCGCCCACGACAGGCGACCTACCTAGGGCGCGGGTGGACCCATTCCACCGCCCCTTTACCAACTGCGGGCTCGACTACTTTGGCCCAATGGTAGTCAAAATCGGACGGCGCCGGGAGAAGCGCTGGGGAGCGCTGTTTACCTGCCTAACCACACGGGCGGTGCACCTCGAGTTGGTCGAATCCTTATCGACCGACTCAGCGATCATGGCACTGCGACGGATGGCGGCGCGGCGCGGATGGCCCTCGCAGATGTACTCCGACAACGCGACCAACTTCAGGGGCGCCGATGCCGAGCTCGGGCGTGCCTACGCCGAGTGGGCGTCGGCTCTACGTACTGAAGGCTTCGCTCACCGCATGAAGTGGACGTACATCCCCCCCGGGGCGCCGAATCAAGGAGGAGCGTGGGAGCGACTCGTACGCTCCGTGAAAACTGCACTCGCCGTGACACTACGGGAGAAAGTCACGACACCAGAGGTGCTACGAACACTGCTCGTCGAGGCCGAGTACTCTATAAATGCCCGGCCCTTGACCCATGTAAGTGTTAACCCTCACGATCCCGAGGCGTTGACAGCCAACCACTTCCTTTTGGGGACATCAATGGGACTGCCAACTACCGGCCCATGTGAAGACGCGGATCGCAGAGCCTGGCGAGCAAGTCAAGCACTCGCAGACTCCTTCTGGCAGATTTGGGTACGCGAATACCTACCTACGCTCGTGCCACGGGGGGAGCCCGTCAACCTCACGGCTGGGCTCAAAGTCGGCGATATCGTCGTGGTCGTCGATCCAGCGCTACCAAGGAACGTGTGGCCCATCGGTCAAGTCCAATCAACCTACCCGGGACCAGATGGCGGCGTACGAGTCGTCGATGTCCGAACTAGAACAGGAGTGTTCCGGAGGCAAACCAGTAAACTCGCCGTTCTCTTGAAAGAAGAAGATGAGGCTACGCGAGCTGCGCCGGGAGGAGGATGTTGAGAACAGGACGACCTTAGTATATAGTTTTTTATGTACATAGCTTTAAGATGTCTTTTATGTGTTAGATTATAAGTTTATGTGTTAAATTATAAGTTTTCGTGTAATGAATCTGCCCTGGCGCGTTTGACTATATCAAGTGCGACAGGGTCAGAGATATCAATAAAGTGAGATGCAAGGTGGGACCTTCAGTCGAATGTAATGCGTAATAGATGTTGTGCAATCATTTCTAATATAAGGCAGGGGTATTTTTGTAAAAGTCAGAAGCTGTTTGCACTGCGCTGAAGACACCTGACTGAAACTAAGAACTAAGAACCCAAATGAAAATAGAACAATAAAGAAGTATACATAGAACATCAGGCGTGTTTTTATTTGGGAGCGCGCAGACAAACAGGGAGCGAACATACAGTCCACTAAGCCGAGGAGAGAGAGAGACAGAAGACTACGAGTCGTAACACGGTAGACTTACGAGTCGTAACATTACGAGTCGTAACAATACGAGTCGTAACAAGGTAGACTTACGAGTCGTAACATTACGAGTCGTAATTAGGTAGACTTACGAGTCGTAACATTACGAGTCGTAATAAGGTAGACTTAGTCGTAACGTATCGTTGTCCCTGTCCTTTGATTACCTCCTTAGCTTAGCGTCCATGCCCAGAAGAAAAAACCTACCACTAGATCAACACCTTTCTTGTACCATACACATATTTCATTCAAAGATACTAATGAAGACAGTCATATCTGCTTTATATCCCACCACTTAGCTTAGTGCGTTGTACTGACCAGGCTATCCCCAGGCTTGCAACCCTCCCCCTGGAGGTGGTAGTGCAAGAAAGCGACGAACAGCCCCACCATGGCGGCGGGGAAGGAGTCCCACGGCGCCTGGTACAGCCAGGTGAACGACCTCTCGCCTTCGAACTGGAGACGCATGTATCTGCAGACATGTATGCTGTTAGAACGGTAACAGGACAGAACTGGCGCATTAACTGAATGAAGTTAGATAAGGAACTACAGGTAGAAAGCTTATGGATTATTTGCGAACCAGTGAAAATACGCGTAGGAATTACGAGTTGTAAGCTGGCTTCTCAGATACGCGACTTGAGATATATCGCGCTGCGATATGATGTGAAAACCCAGTTTTATACAACAAAATTTTGCCGTAACCAAAATCTATATCATTGACAATCGACCAAAATGGACCTTCCATTGTGGTCAATGCTAGGAGATATTAGATACTAATGCCCAACTGTTGACGCATGCAGACGACCGTCAATGTCATCGGCGCCTTAGCTGTCAACTGTCTTCTTCTCCCATCATCTCGAGGGCACGTTGCGCCCTTTTTGCCTTATATTAACTTAAACTCAAAATTATTCCTGTTTGTTATTTCTATTGTCGGATATTAAACCATTTAAAATACAGTCCGCTTCACTCATTAAAGTACCATCCAACAAGCTACCGAATCAACATATGGTCCTCTCACCATAAGACTACGGCGCCTACGCACTTGGAAACCTCGCCGGCAGCAGAGTAACTAACGGAGTATAACCAGGATCTTTGGAAAACATTGGCTTCCACACAAACAATCCACACCTTAGATCGTCGTCTTATAGAAGATCAACGAAGATTTCACCGCGACGTATCATCTTCTGAGGATTGCACATACTGTGAGAACGTTCCATTTCCTATCTTTTCCTGTCTTATTTACACAAAATCACCATTTCCAAGCCTTTACACTAAAATACATTGACAAATTACACATTATAAATCATTAACATTTGCTTACAAACAGCTAAAACGTTCTATTTACAGCTATTTTTCATTAAAATCACTTCATCATCATTGTAAAATCACAATTTCATTCACAATTTACTATCACTAGAAATTTGCTTATTCTTCTCAAAATCATTCAAAATACCAGTGTTTCAAGTGTCCCATTTCAAATAAACCCCATTTCATTTGTTTATAAAGCATTAAAATAACAAATAACTTAGAAAATAACAAAGAAATATTTTTCAACAATTTCCTTGCAATCATAGTGACTTGCAAATGCTTGCTTGTAATTATTTAAAATTCCCTGTCGGCGTTCGATTATTTATAGCAGCCCTAATCGAGACGCCTTACAAATTATAACCTTCGATTTTAGTTTGGCTATAATGTACTTAATTATGGTGATTGTCCTTAAAATATACACAAATAAATACCTATGATCTGCCTACGATTTACATAACATCGCCGTTAAAATGCAACCAAACCAAAGTAAAACCCATTTGGATATCAAGGTTTGCATTACCTTTTTGAGGTTTTTCTATAAAAAGCATATAAGGCTAATGTCTAAACTCGGTACAGCAGCTTGTTTTGCCAAAAACGCCTACTCTATGGAGTTACCAGAAATTAGAACAAACTTATGGTCATTTTCAATAAGCAAAGTTGTAAATAAAATCCTCCTATAGATAAATGAATGCGAAAGCTTGTGAGTAAATGCCTCTGTCACTTCTTGGCACATAACTATTGAATATGCGCGTTGGTATAAGCCTATAAGCTCTGTGCTCTTGCTTGGGGTCATATTCCTATTGGACCGGGAGCGGTGTTTAATGACGGGATATGAAGGTACTCACTCAGGGAACATGAGAGTGACCATGGGCCGCAGCCGGAAGGTGTAGGCAGCTGCGAAGGTGCCCCCCACCCCGACGAGGAACAGCCCCGCGACGAGCTTCATGGCGGCGCGCGGGGAGCGGCCCGCTGCCAGCGTGAGCAGCGCCGACACCACGTACAGCTGGGTGTCGACCGCCAGGAACCTGCACAGAAGACAGGTAGGTACTCGTATTATACTGGGCCGGTATTGTGCCGTAAAACAAATCGCTGCATTTGTATGTATCCCAATTTCCATTTCTATTTGCACGTGTCACACTATAAATATTATTCAAGTACCTTTTCTGTTGATTAAAAACCTTACCTTTTATCTTTCTTCACTTCTTGACCGTCCTAAAGTTGCCTGAGAAAGATCGATTTGACCGATAAGGCCATCTTGTGGTGCTACCTAGATATAAAATACTATATCTACTTGGTCTATGGTCCCTATAAGGTTACTTCTAGGTTCTGAGTCAATGTAATAAAAAGATAATAAAATTGAGATTTTAGCGAAAAATTATTAGTACAAAAATATTGTACCCCATTTATTGTTCGGGATTTTCCCTGTGCTGTCAGACCTTGCTTTTCACCAAAATTGACAAATCTAGGTCAACCGGACGTACGCTATAGGTACCTATTGGGTCGAAAACCTTTATGGTACTTCCCGTTGAACTAGAACCTCGAAAAATAAGAAGCAAGGTCCGGCAACACAAATAAAAAGACAATTCAAAATAATAAACAAGGGTGTCCCCATAGTCCCCATACCCCATACACAAGGACGCTACTTCTTCCAAGACACGGATCATAAACACTTAAGTTTGTTATATAAGATCCGTTATTTGTCTACAACTAATGTCTGCTCACAGTCATATCAATATTAATGTAAAAAATACCCGTAGTAAGGAATCAACTGCCACCTATAGTACAGGCTATCCTAGTTTAGGTGACAGGGACTCTGTTTATATAAATCTACAATTAATATTATAACATTATGTTTCCTCGTACCAGTCTAAGTTTGTTCTCTCTGGCCTGCTCTGTGCAATCTTGCCTAAGTACCTGTACATATTTGTATGTATGCTGGGTTGGGTTGCATAGGGCTCGGCACTACAGGGAACACTAGTTTTAACCCACTTGTTACTATCGTTTGATAAAAGGATCAACGAACGAAAAAAAATCTGTACCAAAATGAGGGTAGTTTTATAATATTTTTATATTGCTATCGTTAATTTGTCACATTGCGAAGTTGTCATTAGTGATTTGCAGTTATTACCGTTTCACGTGTTTTCTCCAAGGAACTTTAAAATTTACGATTTTACAGAAATCAAAAAAAATCAAAAAATCAAAGTACGTTTATTCATTCGGATATTAGCAAGATATCTCTTTGACATGTCATTTTTTTTATTTATTTATTTAATCTACTCTACTATGTCTTCGGATCGCGACCTCCATGACATGAGAAGAAGACACAAGAAACTCATGGGGTTTTTTTTTGTATATTTTTTTTGCAGTAATCATGTGATTTACATTGTCGCATATATAATATTATTGAAGAAAAGTGGAACTGGAGCAATAATCCATACTTGCTATAATAATCCTTACTAGCATTATAAGAGCGAAAGTAATTCTGTCTGTCTGTCTATCTGTTCAAATAAGTTATAATATACAAAATAATAAACATAAAAAAAAATATTTACTTAAAACACTATCTCATCCACAAACACACAACCCGCCCAACACCGCCCAAACCGCCCCGGGACCCACCATCAGAGTTCTGTGGTGCCAGCCTTGCATTCCTTTCCTACACTCTAGAATTTTATTATAAAATTCGTAGGTAGAACCATCTATTTACTCCATTCCATAACTTATCCTGCTACTTTACCACAGAACTCCATGAATACGCCCCAGGACGAACCGAACCGAGCCGAACGAACCAAGCATTCGCGAACGCGACCGTGCCCCTGTCTGTCCCCGTCTTTCAATAAAGTATTCATTTCCATGGATTTTTATCGTTAATATAATCCGATGTATTATAGTATGCCATCCTGTACAGTTTGCTTTTAATATATGTTTTAAATTTATTAATGGACATGTCACACACATTCTTGGGTAACTTATTATAGTAGAGCATAGATGAGCTAGAGAAGGACCTGTTTATTTTCTGGAGCCTACTCCAGGGCACAGTTAGATCATCTTTATTTCTTAAATTAAATAAATGTATGTCCCGATTTTTAACAAGCTTGTCCTTATTTTTATGGACGTATAAAAGATTTTCGTAAATATATTGTGAATATACTGTTAAAATATTTATTTCTTTAAATTTTTCTCTAAGTGATTCTCTAGGGCCCAACCCGTAGATAGCTCGAACCGCTCTCTTCTGTAAAATGAAGATATCCTTAATATCTGCAGCACACCCCCACAGCAGGATGCCATATGACATAATGCTGTGGAAGTAGCCGAAATAGACCAGGCGGGCAGTCTTAATATCTGTGAATTCACGAATTTTCTTAACAGCGTAAGCTGCAGAACTTAGTCTAGCGGACAAAGCTTCCACATGTGGGCCCCATTGAAGCTTAGAGTCTAGAGTTATACCTAGAAAGACAGCCTTCTCAACCTTTTCGACTTCCTCGTTATTAATTTTCACTACAGTTTTGACATGTTTAACATTAGGAAGTGTGAATTTAATACATTTTGTTTTGGATCCATTCAGTAAAAGATTATTGGTATTGAACCAATATACTATTTTAGAGAGAGCATTGTTCACGTCGTCTATATTTAATTGGCGTCTTTTAACTTTAAATACCAATGAGGTATCATCTGCAAACAATACTATCTCATGTTTGTCCCTTACTAGGTAAGGTAGGTCATTAATATAAACTAAAAACAGGAATGGTCCTAATATGGATCCTTGAGGAACCCCCATTGTTACAGGAGAGCCGGGGGATCGTTTTCCGTTGACATCGACACACTGAACCCTATTGCTCAAATAGGAGGAAATAAGATCCAGAGCGCTATCTTTAATACCATAGTGATGTAGTTTCATGATCAATGTACAGGATGGATTTGTCGAGGTATGTTATGATATTTGAAATACTAATAATTATTCAATATTCGTAATAATATTATAGTATTTGAATGTTATTGACTAAAAGTGAAGAAATAAATACGATCACACAACATTTACTATAGTTATTTTTGTAGAAAAATGGTGTTCCTTTTATCAAACAGTAGTAATATGCACTTCTTCCGATGTACTTCAGGAAAGTATTGATAAACATGCGCCTTTTCATTTGTTTTTCGACAACTTTTTTACTTCGATCCCTCTTATAGATGAATTGCGTGAAAGGGGTTTGAAAGCCACTGGCACAATTAGAGAAAATAGACTATCTAAATGCCCTCTGCCAAAAAATAAGGAGTTGCAGAAATCGGAACGTGGCACCGTGAAATATAAGTCCACCAGAGCCGAAGACATTGTTGTGTGTAAGTGGAATGACAACAGTGTAGTTACTGTGGGATCTAATGCAGGCAAAGTTCAGCCTACTATAAAAACGAAAAGATTTTCGCAACAACAGAAAAAATATATTCAAATTGATCAACCAGCCTTGATAAAAACATATAACGAAAATATGGGCGGTGTAGACAGGTCATATCAGAATATTGGTCTATATCGCACTTCTACCCGAGGAAAGAAATGGTATTTTCCATTATTATTCCATTGTCTGGATATGTCTGTTCATAACGCTTGGCAGTTATATAAAATAAATGGAGGAGACTATGACCATCTGAAGTTCCGAAGGAGGTTGCTTCCACTCTCTTATAAACCTACAACAAAGGAGCTCCTCGCAAACCTGGCCGTTTATCGAAAAGTTTTCATGAAAGTTCTCGCTATGACAACATAGGTCATATTATCAAATAATAATTTTTTTTGTAAGAAATGTTCTGTTTCTCTTCACCCAAAAACGTGTTTTGAAGCTTATCAAGTTATCACACATTGAATAATGAGTGAAATTGTCAACAATGGCATTAATTACATAAATATCAATAAAAAATTGTAATACAATCAACAAATTAGTTTATTTTCTTCTTACAAATCACAACTACTCGTTTTATTACGTATTGCCCACTTCATCGTAGTACATTTTACTAGCGTTCCTTTTATCAAACGCCATTTTCCGGAGTTTCCAGATTAGATAGAATTTTTTTTTAATTTTTCCTAGATTTCTGGGGTCATAAATACCCTGCATACGAAAAATCATAGTTATCCGACTACTTTAGGCATATCCGTAATAACTGGGTTAACTTGAATTGTAGACATTATTATTGTGAAATAAAGATTATTATTATTATTATTATTATTATTTGACATTGACCTCGAGACCTCGTCACCTCATGTCATCGTCATTACGAACTGGTTCTATTACTTTTGTCCGTAAAGCAAGTTGTTTGCAAAGTTTACGGTCAATACTTTATTTATACGAACTGAGCATTGAAGGCTGACTGACGAAAATATGTAAACTACAAGTTGAGTGTGTGTCTTGTGTAGGCTAAATTCGGACAAACTTTTTTTGTTCCAATTAAACTATTTTAGAATTAATAGCGTTTATTTTTACGGTATTGTAAACAACGACAAGTTTTTTTTTTACTTTTAATTAACTACCGTTGTAATGTAAACTATTATGTTTCAATTAATTGATTTACTAAATTGATCTCAATTATGTGCATTTAGGTCAATTTTGATTATTTTAGTCACATGGCCAGTATTTTTTTTTTGCCTATTACCAGGTATCTATACTAAATACTTTCTGAAATGAGGACGACTTGCTCCTTGGTTGTTTTTCCGTAATGGTCAAATTGATTCAAATACATTATGACTAGAGGACTAACTATTGGAAAGGGCATTTAGCTTAAAAAAACCATTATAAATTGAGGACGTTTTGCTCTCAAAGCATTTTACATTACAGTCGATGTGTATTCAAGAACATTTAGCTTCCAAAACATCCTGATCCGAAATGGGTATATTTCTTGCTATATTACCCATAGCAAGAGGGCGGTGTTGGTCTAGTGGTAGATACCTCGACTTTCATTCCGAAGGTCATGCGTTCGAATCCAGGCCGACCACGCACCAATGTCATTTTTTCTAAGAAAAAGTTATGTGCGTTATTAACATCGCTCTTACGGTGAAGAAAAACATCGTGAGGAAACCCACGGCTTAGTTAGCTCCAGACGTATTGACATGTTCTTTCCTCTGGGCATGGCTGACTAGGCTGGAAGGGTGGTATAGGTGCTGGGCAAGCCTACTCCACCTAACAATGTCCCGGGCACTACAGAGCCATAAATAGCATGGATTAAACAAAAAAATGCTTGCGCTGTATAAATCATCTAAAATAGATGAAAAGGCCAATTATTATTATTGTTTGTAACGTCTCCGTTTCACGGGGCTATGGAGCCCCGGACCTTTGGAAGGCGTGCGTGGGGCCGAAGCCAACACGTAGAGGCCCGTTTCAGTCACAATTTTAATCGCAAAGTATGAAATGCACACCAAACCGGCGGTTATCCCTGTCTACACTATAAAATGCAGCCAAGGACAACCCCCGGTTTGGATAGAACTATTGTGTAAACTACGGATGAAAACTACTTGGGCTATGAAAATGGGTTGGTAGTGGATTGGATACTGGGGAGAACTATGGGGACTATGGCGCCTGTCGTAACAATGTAAAACTACACGTAAAAATGGCAGACGGAGACTTGCCAACTCACAAACTGGGCCACCCTAAATGAAGCCGAGCAAATTACAGCCAGGGGGCAACAGGGGCGTGAGTGGCTGAAGGATGGAGAGGCCTCCCTGGATTTTATACTCAGGTCACGGGCTCCCTGAGGGTCCAGCCTACCTGGCCCACTCACCACTTACGATTGGCATCCATCCTACGAGCAGAGTGGGAGCTCTGCTCTCGCGACTCCACTCTGACCGGCCGGTGAAGGCAAGCCAGAGGCGGGGGACCGCTTCCTCGTCAGTGTTCACTCCGACCAGCCAACTAAGGCAAGCCGGAGGTGAGGAACGGTGATTTCCCCCTGGAGCACTCGGGTAGCCGCGGGGTCGCTACTCCCCGACACCTTATTATTATTATTATTACCCATATTATTTTGGCTACATCGTAGCAGGGTGCTTAATAGATACCTTTTTGTCCCATTTTCCCCCATGATAGGACAAAAGAAACTACACAGTAGAGAATTAGCAAATCGGATTTCCCGCGGGTATCCTTATTTCTACCTACAACAGAAAACAAATTTAAGTAGAGCAGAAAAACATGCTGTAGAGACCACACATAGTGAGATAAGGGCAAGAAGAAGAGAGGTTTACCTACCTCTCAATTTTGGTACCCAAGTTTAAAGGTAAACTGAGATGATATGTAAAACAAATCAGTAATCAAGTATGTATGAGACAGCGCAGGTCCGGCCCGACGAGGCTTTTGAGGCAGATGTGTCCTGTGTCACGTCACTCACCAGGTGTGTATGAGACAGCACAGGTCCGGCCTGACGAGGGTTTTGAGGTAGATGTGTCCTGTGTCACGTCACTCACCAGGTGTGTATGAGACAGCACAGGTCCGACCTGACGAGGGTTTTGAGGTAGATGTGTCCTGTGTCACGTCACTCACCAGGCGTGTATGAGATAGCACAGGTCCGGCCTGACGAGGCTTTTGAGGAAGATGTGTCCTGTGTCCCTCATGTCACTCACCAGGTGTGTATGAGACAGCGTATGTCCGGCTGCACGAGGTTGTTGAGGAACAGCGCCTGCGTCCACCACTTATGAGAGCAGCGCTCGCACTCGGCGCCCACCAGCGTGGACCACAGCGGGCCGTCGCCCATCCGCGACCACCACGTCACGGTGAACCCCACGACGAACAGGTACACCGGGGATATCCTGGGAAGAAGTGCGAGCTTCAAAGTACATTGCGCTTTGGGGAACAGTGCAACCGTAGGGCTTAAACTCAATCTTGGAACACCAGCAACTGAATTTTTGATTCCGGGATATACGGTTTACCCATACACGTTTAAGAATGAAAATTGACCCGAGACCAAGAAATCCTTGTCTTCATACACCTACAAGGCCACATTAAACAAATGCAGTGACCAGATGCAGTATTACTTACCTAGAAATCCTGTGCATAAGTGTTTTCGGTAACAAGGCAAGAGTAAGTCTCCTCTTGGGATGAGCATCGGCGTACAGCAGCAGGTTGTAGGCGAGCAGGAAGCTGGAGAACATGATGAAGGTCTGCACGATGGAGGTGCCGTTTTGGAAGTACGTCGACATGAAGTGGTGGCTTGACTGGAACGATACAAACCATCGTTACCTTCAGAGATAATTTCTACTTTATGGGTCTTATTCTGATTCATCTGGGTTACGCAACAGTTCTATACTTATTCAACGGAGCAACGGTGGCTGAACCATATATTTCTATGAGACACTTTTGGAGCGAACTGGCCAGAACAGGACACGCTAGATGTTACTGTGTGAGAAATAAAATGGAACTTATCAAAATAAGTCTAAGTTCTCGATACTTGGCAGCGAGTCCAAAATGCTAGTGAGAAAATAAGAATGAGAATTCCATGTGAAAAGACTTACCTGCTCGAAAAACTGAGGCTTGTAGAGGTATGTCATGTGGTAGGCGAACACCGAGTGCGCTAACATCACGCACATCAAAGTTATGACTCTGGAACCACGAAACACATTTGAATGAGAGTTTTGGAAAGAGAGAGAAGTTATAGAGCTAGGAGAAAGTTGTGAGGAAGGGAATACGTCCAGAATGAGGAAGTGTTGGTCGCCAATGTAGAGGGGAATGAAGCAAGAGGACTTCTACCGGTGATCCCAAAGAGACAAGGAGTACAAGAAGAAGATATTATTATTATTCTATTTAGCCTATTAAGGGCCCTGTACCGGAAAACTGAATATCCATGTCGGGCGCATCGAAAATTGTTGATTATTTCATGACGGAATGTCGTAGAACTTTTTTTTGTGTACAGATTGTAGGCGACATTGTTTCCGATATTTTAGTGCAGTTTCCATACAAATATGTCGAAACGTATTGAAGCCTATCGACATTTTAGCCAAATCAGACATTTTTTGTCTAAAATTTGGATAGGCTTTGCACCAATAGGAGGTTCTTGTCTTAAAACTACACCAAAATGTAGGAAACAATGTCACCTACAATCTGTGCACAAAAAAAAGTTCTACGACATTCCGTCATGAAATAATCAACAATTTTCGATGAGCCCGACAGGGATTTTCAGTTTCAAGGTCGTTGACGTTGTAAGGCCTCTTAAAAAGTAGGAATCTATTATTGGCAGTATGTTTTACCTAAGATTTATTTTAGGATATTTTTAAGTACTGTTGATTCTGTGAAATAAATAAAAAGAAGATAAGGGGTTAAAGCTCACTTCATGCCCTGCACGGGCTTGAGGGCGGCGAGTCTCGGGTCTCCCTCGGCGTAGCTCGCAGTCAGCCGGCCCCAGTTCACCTTCAATGACCACGTGATCAGGTACTTGTTTGCTGTTAGAAATAGATAGGAATTAAATAACAATTCAGTACAAAAAATAAAACAAAATGTATAAATTACTTCTTTCAATTATATGTTAGCATATTTTTTAAATTGTGAGGAAAACAATGCCTGTATTTAGGGGTAGGTACCCCGGCGTTTCGCACTCGATAAGTGCGCAAGTTTTAACACCAGTCAAATACCTAACTAGTATAGTTGACGATGGACAAATATTGTAAAACTAGTGGACTCCCACAGTTTCATCCACCTGTTCCCGATCTCGCGGGATTTTCCAAAAACCCTATCTTAGTGGATACCTACACACCACAAAGAACACACCAAATCAAAATTCATGTCTCTAGGGCCCGCGATTCGGGCACTGCGTTGATATAATATAGGTTTTTATATAGGAATTTTATACATAGATTAGGTGAACTATGCAAAACTATCTTAGTTTAGTTCGCAGTAAACGATCGGCTTTAACGCTTTGTTTGGCAAGGCGACTAGTATCAAGTTTTTTATAAACGGTTTATTTGTTATTGACATGTACAAAAAAGTGCATAGGTAACATTATAATGAATAGGTATCTCGGAACAACTTTATTAATAGGTATTGATTGACATCGTTAGGTAATATTTAATTTGTTTATGCCTCAATATTATTTGCGCTTATTAATCACCTAACTATATAAATAGTTTTAGCAACTAATGTATGCTAGTTTGTTTTTGATAAGAAGTCTGCCTTGTCCAGTTGTCCACTGAGACGATGTGACCGTCACCTTGCCTCGCGAATTATATATGTTACAGTCAAAACTCATAACCAGTCAAAACCACTTTTGACTGCAAAAAATAGGCAAAAGTGGTTTTGACCGTTGCCCTTAGTTAAAAACGTTTTTGACTGATTTTCGCAGTCAAAAGTGGTTTTAACTAAGGGCATCGGACAAATCCACTTTTAACTGCAGAAAAACAGTCAAAAGTGGTTTTGACTGATTTATAATTTAGATTGTCAGTCAAAACTCATAAAAAGTTGAGGTGGCTAGTGAAAATTACAGGAAAATCATCAAAATAGTGTTATAAAATTTCTATTAATTTTTGTATGTAGCTCAAGGCTATTTTGTTTAGAAAATTTCCTTGAAAATAGTGTTATGAAACAATTTTAAAGTTTAAAGTTTACGTACTTTGAAATTCTATCGGCATTGGAGGCTAAGTGTCATTACTCCAGTGTTCAAGGGCAAAGGATCTGTGCAGGAGTGTGGAAGTTATCATGGTATAAAGGTCAGGTCGAACACCATGAAGCTCTACGAGCGTATAGTTGACTCTCGGATCCGGCAGGAGTGCACTGTCTCGGAGGGCCAGTATGGTTCCGGTCATGGTGCCATAGACCCTGTTTTCGCCCTAAGGATCGTTATGGAGAAATACAGAACGAAGAATACGCCTCTGCATTTTCTGTTCCTGGACTTGCAGAAGGCCTTCGACTGTGTCCCTCGCGTGATGATCTGGTAGGCGCTGCGGTCCAAAGGGGTACCAGAAACTTATATTGAAACCATCAGAGCCATGTACCGAAATTCCGATTCTATGGTGCGAACTGCTGTTGGTGACACTGAATCTTTCCCCATTACGGAGTTGTATAGCGTAATACTGGACGCACTGTCCGTAATCATCCGAAACGCACACGAGCAGCCTCCGTAAATGCTCATGTATGCTGATGATATTGCGCTAGCGGATTCGGATTCTTCCAAGCCGTCCCTTATTCGGATTCTTCCAAGCCGTCCCTTATTCGGATAAGGGACAGCTTGGAAGACGTGTGAATGCGTGGAAAGAGTCGCTTGAGAACGGCGGCGGTTTGCAAGTCAACGTAGCGAAGACCGAATACTTGGCTAGCAATACCACAGATCCCACACCTTTCTGCGTAGACGGTCACATGGTCGAGCGGACAGACCAGTTTAAGTACTTGGGATCTGTGCTTCATTCGTCCGGCGACATCGATTGCGGCGTCAAGGCCCTCATTTCGGCAGCTTGGGCTAAGTGACGAGAGGTAACTGGTGTCATCTGTGACCCTAAAATGCCGGTTAAACTGAAGGGGCAGGTCTCTAAAACTATCATTAGACCTGGAATCATGGAATTTCAAACCACGTAAACTTTAAAATTGTTTCATAACACTATTTTGATGATTTTCCTGTAATTTTCACTAGCCACCTCAACTATTTATGAGTTTTGACTGACAATCTAAATTTTAAATCAGTCAAAACCACTTTTGACTGTTTTTCTGCAGTTAAAAGTGGTTTTGTCCGATGCCCTTAGTTAAAATCACTTTTGACTGCGAAAATCAGTCAAAAACGTTTTTAACTAAGGGCATCCGTCAAAACCATTTTTGCCTATTTTTTGCAGTCAAAAGTGGTTTTGACTGGTTATGAGTTTTGACTGTAACATATACACAACTAGCTGTGCACCGCTGGTCTACCCAGGTAAATCTCTCTATATTTATCGAACATTTTTGAAACTTTATAATATGTAATTAAATGGGATTTAATCCAGCACTTTAATTGCATAGCTCATAGACATTAAAACTGCGAATTCTTGTTCTATTGCTTATTCTGAGATTTCTAAACTGTTTTTTTAGTACTTTCGAGTTGAGAGTCTTAACTTAAGACTTATAGTTTTTTCTATTTTTGGAAGTAATAAAGATACCAGGTTTTTTTAAATACTCTATCCAACAGCCAAACAAATTATTTTCTCTACTTATTTCGTAGATTCTTCTTCTGTTTTCGCGATGTTGTATTGAAATTAAAGACATTTTTCGGTTTGAATCGCGTGGTTTTTATTACTTTTAGCATTGTTACAACGCTCATCGTTTCGTTTCGTTTCGTTACTTATTTCGATCAATAAATATTTGGTGAACTTAGTCAATATAACAATATTTGGAGGCACAAATAGAAGCCACATAAATAGAATACCTACCTTCTGTACTCCTAAATTACGCACGTAACGCAGTTTAATAACCACCATAGATAATACCATAAACAGTCGACAAACACGCACATAATTTAAGGGATACTTACATAACATCCACAAAAACACAAAATTAATACAAACCCATAATTACATAATGATTATACCTTTGACAAAAACTATGATATGTATGACTCAGGTGTGGAATTTTATCAGGCCTCGGTGACAAGACATCATAAAATCTACCATTACATAACGATACATATAACAGGTTGACATGACCTACTCTAACTTTTGGCACGAAACTTTTCCTCACTCTCAAGTTCATATAGTCTTGTACTTTATGGGTTTTGGAATATTTTGTCAATGTGATTTAGTGACATTTCTATTTGCGTCTTGTCACTAATAAATAATTAAACTAGTTCCCGTATTACAGTTGTCATTACATGTCCTTCTATTTTTTGGCTTGACCAATTGTCCACTACATCCTTCTTAGCATAGTTCCTCTTAATCTACAAGAATTACAAGCAGCACCAGCGGTTCCACTCACGTAAACCTCGATCCCAGAAGAATATCGAAATTCATAGTATTTTCATTTGAATTTTCTTCCTAAATCAGTTAAGTATTTAAGAACAAGTGCACAGAAAAAAATCTTTCCTCGTCAAAATAATAGTGTAGATTATATTGTAAAAGTATACGTTACGTTTGTTTTCCTTATTCCTGAAGACATCGTACACCGTCCCCACGATGTTCGCGACGACGAGGGCTCCAGCGAGGTACGCGAACGCTAAATCCACTCCGTTCACTGGCTGCCCTCCACTCTGATCACAATTACAACAATTTATTAACATTTCCTGCTATTCAACTATGCCCGCTTGCACATACCCGAGGCAAGTGGGTTTCGGGGGTGGGAACTAAGGGTCCTCCCCTTTGGATCGGGGTACCGCGGGGTTGGGCTAGCCCGGCAGCCAGAACGGCCACATCTATCGGTGGCTTAGTAAGGAGATGTCGCCCAACTTGGGTTTGGCCTCGCGGGGGTTTGTGGTTTTCAGCCGCAGAGGACGGCACGTTTGTCAACTCTGGTATGCTTGTCACCGGGGGTCGTCCTCATACGCGGCGAGCGCTTTGCACGTCGTTTCGACGAGTGCGCGAGGCTCAGGAGTAGCCTTAGTGGTGCCTCTCGGGGTGCCGCATCTCCGGCTGCGCTGTGCCAGAAAGCGTAGGTCTCTACGCTAGGGAAGACCGGTCCTTACCAGGATTTATAGGCTCTAGGTAGGCATGTGGATTCATGCCGGGAAGTGAGCGTGCCTTTAACAGCTCCGGTACCACACATGGAGATGTGGTAGGTGGCCCTCCACCGGCCCCAGCGAGGTTGTCGTTAGCTCCTCTTCCGAAGAACGAGTGGTGAGCGGCTTCATTGCTCCGGTACCAGTCTGGACAATCTTGTAGTGCCGTTTTGGGCACGGGGTAGCTCTCCCTTAAGAGAACCGAATCTAGCGTTTGGGGACACGATCTGTCTATAACTGATCCCGCACGGTTGCCCTCCGGGGTGGTCGGACGGAACAGCGGACCCATCTCTTTATACCCTTGTTGGTCACAGCTTGGGACGCTATAACATATATGCGTAGGAGTATGGAACGGGATGCTATTCAACTATTTATAAGAAAGAAAGAAAGCATCCTGATACTGTTCACCGGATTTCGGCATACCTTAGAGGGTCGACAGTAGTGAAGAGTGGTGAGGTTGGTTCGCAGGCCGTACTGCGTCCGAGTGACATTCTCGACGCATCGCTCGAAGCGCGCGCGCAATGCGCCCCCAGCGCCGCCCGCACCGACCGCTCCCCCGCACCGCGCTTTAGTGACGCACACGCCGCGGTGGATATGCGTGTGGTTGAAATGGAACTTGTCCGATGAGAAGTTCTACAAGATAACAAAACACTAGGAATAATCCTGCTCACATAATGTTTAGTCTTTGGTGAGTATTAGTTTCAAGCTGGTCGAATAATTTGATCATCAGCTGAAGCAAATGGCAACTGAGTTGTCACTTGGTACTGCCAACAACTGGCCAGAGTAGTACAAGGCAAAGCACAGCGGAAGGCCCATTTGTATCGTTACAATTTCATTAATTTAATAATCAATTACTTGTGAGACCACTTGCGGTCATTATTGGGTTACCCTCTGACGGGGTTACATCAATAGACTTTCCTTTGCTAGGAGCCTTGTTCAACTAACCGCTTTAAACTTGGGATTGGTTCAGCCGAATATGCGACGAGGAAGCTCAACTTTGTCGCCCGCAAAATGTATAGAGAATCAGAACAGTTGTTGTAATTGAGAGAAGGGGGTTTCCTTCTCTCAATTGCTGCTTCACTGTGTAGAAACGGACTCATGTGTCGGAGGCCAAGATCTTCGGGACGTTGAACCAGAAGACAGTCAGTAAGGGTAATAAGTAGATACCTGTATGATGTTCACGAGCCGGCCGTTCGTATGGGGGAGGAGGTCGAAGGAGCCGAGACAGAAGGCGCCGCGGCGGGAGGCGAGGCACTCGCTCCAGTCGTCCAGCTCGAAAAGGCGGGGCATCTCGTGATACTGCTCATCTACAACACATCACGATTTACCTCCTTACCTTTAAACGATGATAAACAGATGTATAAACTTTGTCTTTGTCGTCTTTTTGTTTGACTGAAATTTGTCTTTGACTGTGACATGAAGTTTTAAAATTGACAGACAGAAATTTTAACGTTGCATAACTTAGTCATTTGTTAATCATTGTTTATAAGTAAGAGGGTTGGATAAGGGCGTGTCCATGTGCCTGATATGCACCGCTGCTAGTTTGACAATCCCACTTCTAAATTTTATAAATGTCTAAAAGCGTAAAATAGTAGGTAATTAATAAACGAATAAAACTAACTATTTAGAAGGTAATTACTTCCTAAATTATAATGAAGAAGCAATAAATTCGCAATGTATAACTAAATAGCGACATGATATGTAGCGATCTCCCACGACGAGCGTCGTCGCCGCGGCCGGCAGACATTAGCATCTGGCAAACTGCTTCATTGTACCAGAAATGGACACGTGCATTAATCAAACAAACGACGATAGACATTCCAACCAAACTGTTATAAAAATAGCAAGTAAGATATGATAGCCTTCTTCAGGTTTTTGATCAAAATCCAAAAACCAGAGGAGTCGTCTAAGTATTGAATACTTACCGACAACAATTGATTGAAGCCATGTCAATTGCTGCTTTGAAAAAAAACTCTAGTGTACCCAACGGGATTCGATCCCACGAGTATTGGTAATTCGAACCAACGGGTAACCTGTCTAATGATCATGGATTTTCACTAATCGTGTGAATTGACCACTAACCCTACCTGTGTCCCTTTAACTAAATGTAATTATAATGCATTTTCTTTAAACTATTTAGTTAGTACCTATCTTCTATCAGTTAGTCTTTCTTTTCCAATCGAATGCACTATTTTTTTTGTTGTTGTAGATTTTTTTAAATAATTAGCTTTTAGATTTAAAATAATACGTTCAGAAAGTTCAATAAAGTCGATTTGCATGCAAGATGAGTAACCGGATAAACAGACAGCCATACGAAGAAAGCGACTTACAGATTTAAAAAAAAATATACATAATTAATTATGTACCTATTATCTAATATTGAAAACAAATTGAAATCGTTTTAGGCGATCGACCTCCAAATAATTGGGTCAAACTTAGGATATAAATATGGAGGAGACAAAATAAGGCGATATTATTGACATTGAGCAGTATTTGTCGTCTACCTTACATTATTGAATTATATTACATCCTTTTACGACAAATATGCTATTTTAATTTATTTTATTGTCTTTAGATGAGCGGTTGACCCCTATGTCACTTCGTGGTCTAAGCTGTGGCACGCTCACCATAGGATAGAAAGACTGAAGATGAACAAGAAAATATGAGGTTCATTTCAAAATTGACATATAGTATTGGTACATTCACCCCTACGTCCGACCCCAACCCTACGCACTACCTTTTTTTTAAGGTCTAGAAATGCAGCCTCATTATGCACCATCACGCCACTCTCGGGGGAGAGCGGCGCAGTGTGTGGAGCTCCCTATGGCCTAAAGGTAGTAGCCGGCCATAGGTTTACCCAATAAAACTCCACCGGTTCTTCACTCGCCTTGATGTCAGGGACTACGGGCACTTGCGAGTCTTCCGCGGTACCCAACGACAATGGTCCGATTCGGCCGGACCCTCTCCGTGGAGGTTTAAGACCACTTCCACATGAGCGGCGCACGGGAACCAAGTGCGCCCCGCCCGGGCTCTTACACGGCAGCGGACTCCCCCGAGCCTGTCGCCTACAAACCCTACGTACTACCCTAACCTTTTAATATCAGGTACTTACCTACCCTATGTATATACCACCTAAATTATAATTAATTTCCTACTTTTAATCAAATTAATAGTTGAACTATTTTAAACGCACGTGTTTTGAATTTACACTAAGTATATTTTTCACGTGCTCGTAATACTAATAATTAATTAAGATGTATGTACTGAAGCCCGTATAATGTGAAGAACATTTTAACGTTCCTGTAAAAACTAATTATTCGAAAACTAGACAATAAATATAATAAATAATTAACATTTCCGTTTTGAGAATGTTTCGGCGCTTTGTGAAACTAACTTCTAAAAAAAATGATCCAGGACAACTAGCAATCTGATTCTCTAAAATAAATCAAGTATGGTCAATGAGACTTGAACTAGTTAAGATTAATTTAAATTTAATAATAATGTATTATAAAAACTACTTATATTTTAGATTTTTCTTCTGTTTTTTCTTCTTCTACCTATATTTTGAAATATAAGGAAAAATACGCATTCAAAAATTTTCACTTGCGTGAACATTTTTGAATGCGTATTTTCCTTAAATATTTTTTTTGTAAATAAGTTGAGCTACATACAATATAAAAAGAAAACCTAGGTATATTTTGTTGTAAGAATGCCCCCAAAAAATCTAAATTTGTTACAGGTAGAGTATATAACATGGGTACCTACCGGAAATTCAACATTATCGTACGGGAAACAGCATTTTTAGTGAAGGACACATATCCACCTCACTGACTTAAGAACATAACTTATGTTTTAAAAGAAGAACCCCGAAGGCCCTGAAACTCACCATCAAAGTGGAACCCTCGCGCGGCACCGAAAGCAGCAAGAAGGAGCACCAGTATCCACTGCGCGCCCATTTCTCCACACCATACGAAACTTTCTAACCGAACACGCGATGTAAAACTGCCGCCTTCCTTCCTCTCTAGCGATCCTTATCGCACTAAGCTTTCAATCGGAGAACGCGGAATAATAAATACTAACTACTGAATAATCTCTGTTGTCCAGACTAGGTGCAGTCCACGGCTGCGCCCGCGCCGATCCGACGACCGAAACACACCTCCGCTGTTACAAGAATTGCCGACGCATTTGAGACATTTTTGTGCCTACTTAATACGGATGGACTAAGGTCAATTATTTTTAGATATTTGATTTTGATGGACAAAAGGTTGGAGTCATTTTAGTTAGGCATACTCTATATATCGATCTTTTTCACACAATAAATGTATTTGTAGAGTTGAAAATGGGGCGTTTTCGCGAGTGACACGCAAGATTACTCGAAAGAAGATAATAGGGGATGTAAAACGGACGGAATTGAATTAGTGCTTTACGCCTTGATGACATATTTGATTGATCTCATTTTGTTTTCTAGTTAATTAGTATTAATTTCATTTTAATTTAGAAACTATAAATTGAATGATTGCGTAGGTGCGTATTATCTGTTTGTTTATCTGTCCGCAGAGGCGCTTAGTACGACGATATCACCCCACTGGTTTCCCGCAACTCAGGCTGCCCTTGTGCGGGCAAGCCTGAGTTTGTTCGGGCCAAAAGTAATTTTACCTTTTTTTAATTTTTTTGGTAAATATTTTATTTATTTATTTAGGTATTTTATTTATTTAGTATGTACTTGGAAGTTGTAACTTTGCATCCGCATACATATTGATAACGAAGACAGAATAGTGCAATAAAAACTCAATGTTAACTCCCCAATACATGAAATAGGGGTTGTTTCTTTAACTACTTTTAAGCTTTAACAGAAGTGACAGTTTACAGAGTTATGTATGCGAGGGACACACTGACACACCTACCTACTGCTGTGCTACTGCTCAATGGCAGTACTTGGATATGGACACGTCATATGTATTCACGGTAGTGGTACGTTACTTATAATTAAGGTAAAAGTAATATTATTTTAGCTCAGCAGTCTTTTTAAATTTATGAGTACCTACTTAAAAAAACCACAAATGTCATTGAAAATTTCATACTCGCACTAGGTAATGACTTTTTGAATCCTTGTTATTTAATGGAAAATACTAAATCCTACACTACTCGTGACGGACAAGGCACGCACTTGCCTATATTTTTAATTATGTAACATCAGATAAATTAATATAAAAAAGCATCAAAGTTTAAAAATATCATACGAAAGTAAATTAAGGATAATACATAATAGGTACATAAATCTATTGTGTGGAACTCAGTGGAACAATACATTAGGTACTTACGAGTATATAATATGTTACCTATGTGTTCACGTCATTCAGTTTTTTGCTTCCACTTAGACATACCTAAGTAGTTACATTTGATAAAGCTTCATAAGTTCGTGACCTCTTCGGGGGAAGAAAACAACGTAAAATACATGACATTATAGGTAGGTATGATTATCTACATTATTATGTGGTACTGACGCTGACTGATTATACATACATACATATATACAAACAACAGAGAGGAAAGGTCTCTGCATACGTAACGTTTCCCGGACGGGACGTGTCAATTTCTACATACAAAAATCCCATGCGATCCCCCCATCGTCGGTCGCCCCGACGGGATTTTTGTATGTAGAAATTGACACGTCCCGTCCGGGAAACGTTACGTATGCAGAGACCCGAAGTTGTGGTGGATACGTGGTACGTCACAGCCATCACAGCCAGTACTCTGGTTCTCGTAGATCGCCGTAGTAAGTACCTACTACGAGTCGTAGTATTACCTACTTTAGACATACGCTACGCAAGCTGATATTTCTCGCCAGGAACCCTCAACTTCACAGGGGGAATCTGTCCTGATCTCCGAAAGAAAACCCCCATGAGTTTCTTCTCATCGGAGGACCACGAAACAACACATAATAAATGTAGTTATGATAGGTATTTAACAGTAATCGACACCATCTAACTATCATTCAATTCAAATTCAAAAGTATAAGATTGTTGTCTGTACACAGTTTACCTAGTAGTTGGCGCCTCGGCGCTTGTTTTGTACTGTATCGAATTACGCGACAACACAAACATCGAAACATGATGATAGGCTCCATTATCTAATTGTGGGGAGATTCCTCTAGAATTTAACTGTATACGTACCTACTGACACGTAAACAACAATATCCGCTAACGGATCGCCCGTGCTGGTTATGCCATGTAAGATATATAATTATTTTATTAAAGAGCATTGTCCGAACGAATGGAAAACAACTCGGAACTGTTTAGACAAACATTATAAGTTTTGGAAATAATAAGCGCCACCTTTAAATAGGAAATAGTCTACCTACTCTCTCTCCATACTACAAACGTAGCGTCGACTGTTTCCTCCCTGGATAAAGACATTAAAGGAAATAATATGTTTATGCGATACAACCTCTATTTGCAATGACCATGCCTCTACGTTAGCTTACCTTTCTCAGACAAAGTGGGCGGGAGTTAAATCAACATTTTCCTAAAATAATTCACGCTAAACATTTGATTGTTTTGCATAATTTAATACCAAATCAGTCTCGTATGTGTCCTACATTAGGCGAATTTATTCATTAAACCAGGTATATATTATGCAGAGACCGAGTCCAAATGTATGTGATGTTTGTGTAAAGTAGGTGAAGGTGAGTTGTTGCAGATTGATCGGTCAATGGAACTGTAGAGAGCCTAAATATGATCTAAGGAGGTCGATTTGGTTTTTGATTTTGATTTTGGTTAATGTCTTGGCCACACTGCCGGGAAAATCGTTAACTATCGCGATGATGGCCGTTGAGCGTTGTTGTAGCCACTCCATTACCGCGTTAAAATTATTGAAATAGTTATCCCTATGTTAGGCATTGACGTTTCCCGTTACTGTGGCCCGAACATTACTGGTACTTATCATAATGCAAAATAAAATAAATATTAAAGGACGTACACGTGTAGTACACGGGGTCTTCTGGGAAATTTGCGGCATTCTTCTTCTTCTTCCTCGATCTTTCCCAATGTTCTATATTATGTGGGGTCGGCTCTCCTTATTTTGCGGCGCCAGGACAATTTGTCCTGGGTTGTCAGGGCAGTTCTTCCTCTGTTCCTGTGTTCCTCATGATAGTCCACCATGGAGCAGGAGGTCACCTCTGCCTCTCTTGTGTTCAGGTAGTAGCAATGCCTTCTTTACCACACGTTCCTCGTTTCTGCGCATTTTCGACATTGAGATATTATTTTTGGAAACTAGTGTAAATGTCTTATTCCCCGCAAAAAGTGTGTTTATTTACTTGTGTGTCTAGGTATTACTTATTAATATCCATTTTGACATATCATTGACTTCTAACCAACACGGGAATTGTAAATACATTTGGTATTTTTATATTTTTTCTAATTCTAAGTTCACAATGTCATATTTTGCATAATTTATTTATTACCTACGTAATTATATGCAAAAAACTCCTAAATGTGGTAAAAATATGTTTCAGAGTTATCATCGGTTTAAGTTTGACAGGCTGTCTGTCTGTCTGTCATTTTTGTACTTAATTTGATCGTGTTTTGTTTCTGTTTCGATGGACGAGTGTTTCGATTTTGATCGTCGTTTATTTTTCACTAATCACCACGTCAAGTCACGTTCAAGTCAAAAAATACTAAGAAAATATTGAACATTTTCTAAGTATTTTTTGACTTGAAATTTTATTTTCTGACACAATATTTTTCTATCGTATCTTATTTATTTATATTGCACTACCAGATAGAACTCTTGGCCGATAGTCTGTCGATATTTTGACCACTATGAAGAGGTATGATGGGAGTGCACACACTACACCGATATTTGTTAGCGGCCGACTGTTCATCGCAATCAAACTATCGGCCGAGAGTTTGATGTGGTAAAAGTCTGTAGTCTGTAAGGTGTTGATGTTACTAAGTAGGTAAATAAACAAAACAGCATAAATATTTACTGCTCACTTGTGTTGCCGAAGCTAAGAGGCGAAGAAAATCTTTACTAACAATAAAGATGTTTCCTTCCCTGAAAAATATTCTCAAAAGTACTTTAAGGTTAGGCTTCTTCGCCATCAAGAATTCTTCAGTTAACACAAAGCTCGACCACAGTAAGGCGTCACGATTTCCGTTCATTATCATTAGATCGTGTTTTATATAAAACCTAGATTTAAATAATCTCGACGTTACCGCAACGGTTACACCGTTCGGGGTCTGCTCGTGACCACGGCCGGTGTAACGCGATCTAGACCCGTAGTTCGAATCAAAAGAATTATCGATCTTCGGAGGAATTTCACCCGAAAGTTGTGAGACAACTGTCAACATTGTATGCTTTTTATGCGGATTTTATGTTATTTTTTTTAAACTTACACAGTTTCCGTCCATCACTATTATTAGAAACTCGGGTCTAGATCACGTTGTAGATAATCATTGTTATTAATTACCTCGACGTTTCGGCCGTTTCGGTGTTTCGGCCGTGGTCGCGTTAAGTTTTCTCGCGACTACGACCGGTATGACCCGTTTGCCGAAACAATGATTACCTACAACGCGGAATAGGAATAGCGGAGAGTGAGTGCTCGGTTGTCACGTAAACCGGACGCATCGTACCACAGCGGGACTATCGTTGACTCACTGCGCGCAAAATAGTGATGGCTAGGGTGCTATCGACTTTGTGTCGATAAACACCTTAGTCCATCATGGAAAAATTCCTCACGAAGAACCAAGCCCCCGTCAGCTCAAGCCCTCCGGGGAAGAGAAAAAAAGGGAGCGCACAGAAATCACCAGACGAATTGCGCAAGGCCAAGAAATTCGTCTCAAATCCAACGAAAGACCTGAAAAGTGCGGGTACATCCACCGGCAATAGCTTCGAAGGGCTTCCGGTCGACGACGACGAGCCCGTTACTGAACTCCTAAAAAATGCAATTAGGAGAAGGTGGCTGATGCGCCACCCATAATTATCGAACTACAAGGTGACCACACTATTCAGCATATAAGGGACGTAGTCATTAAATACGTCAAAGAATTTCACCTCCAATACAGAGGCAGAAGGTTAGCCAGAGTACAGTGTTATTCTGCGACAAACCACCAACTTCTGAAAGATGGACTGGCGAGTCAAAATATCTCCTTCCACACTTTTACACGAAGAGATGAGAGAAGCCCTAAAGCAGTCATGAAAGGGCTACCCAAATTTCTGCAATCCATCGTCATAGCCGAACTTGAAGCCTTGGGGTTCGCAGGCGCAACCATTGCTGAGCTGAAGACGTTGCACACCACTGAATGTCCCCCGCTGCTCGTCCATCTGCCGAATGGATCAAACATGGTGCGCTTCAAACAAATTAAATACATGTTCAACTGTGTCGTTGGCATTGAACGCTACAAGCCGAAAAGTAAACCAGGAGTCCAATGCTACAGGTGCCAAGGATTTGGCCACGCCTTCCGGAACTGTAACAGACAAGCAAGATGCCCCAAGTGCGCTGAGTTGCATCCAACATGGGAATGCACTAAGAAAGACAGGGTCGAGCCCGCACGTTGCTGTAACTGCCAGAAAGAGCACCCAGCAAACTTTTCAAAATGCGATGTACGCATTAAGTATTTGGAGCGAATTGAGTCCAAAGGCGGTCCGCTTCGTAAAACTATAGATGCGAAGTCCCCTCGTAAATCGCTTGCCAACCAAAAAACCTGGGCTCAAGTGGCCAACACTAATAAGAGGAACCCCGTGCCTCAACCACATGATGTGAATAGTACTGGACAAACAGATGCTATCATCAGCCAGATGCCAATGCAGGATAAATCTTTCGGTGATGCACAGAAGCCAGAAATGCTCTCCCGACTGTAAGGCTTCAGAATAAAACTCCGAGCCATGGAGCTACCGACGGTACAACCCCCCACGACTTTGACACTGTGGAAATGCTGGAAATCCTTTCAACAATCCAGTCCCTCAAAAAAGAGTATAAAAATTGTACGACCTTCATGGATAAGGTTATTTTAATATTAACGCACCTAGGGCATTATGTCTAGCTCAAATGAGTTACGCGTACTTTACTGGAACGCCGATGGCGTTCACGGCAAGCAGAGAGAACTATTCGACCTAGCGGTGAGTAAGTTGAAAGTAGATGTCATTGCGCTTTGCGAAATCATACTAACCAAACGACTTACCCTTAACATACCTGGCTTTGTATGCTATCGTAAGGATAGGCGAAGCTGTGGGACCGGGCAGGGTGTTGCGATACTCGTTCGTTCTGACTTACATCATACTCTTATCCCCACGTTCCATACTCAAAATCTCGAAGTCATAGGTATTAACTTAAACGGTAATATAAACATTTACTCAGTCTACCAATCCCCTAACCAATTTTTCACGACCAAAGACATCGAAACACTAATGTATTCTGGCAGTAAAGTTCTTGCTATGGGCGACTTGAACGCCAAACATCAGTCCTGGTCACCAGGGGCAGCTAACGCTCGTGGCAATAGCCTATACAACCACATGCTAGATAATGATTACGTTATCCACGCTCCCCAAGACTGCACTTTAGTCCATTATAGCGATAAATATCAAACTTCTACACCTGATCTATTATTATCCAAAAATATACAAAACATAAAAACAATCAAAACTATTGCGGCTTTGTCTAATCACTACCCTGTTCTTGTTCAAGTTGCAATGAAAGTACAGAGAAACCCTATTGTTAAACTAAACTATGCTAAGGCAGACTGGACTACGTTCCGATCCCTCCTTAACAGTAGTGTCATTTTATCTTCTCAGACATACTCAACCACAGAAAAAATTGATAAGAACATTTGCAACTTCCAACAAACTATCCTAAAATGTAGAGATTTGAGCGTCCCCACTTCTAATATGACACCCTGGAACCTTACTTCCCTGCCGAGACGCATAAAACGACTTATTAAGCTCAAAAACCGCTTTCGCAGATACGCTTTAACAGACACGGACGCAAATACACGCAAATACCTGTTTAAAAGAATTAAACTACTTAAGCTAGACATCAAAGCTGCAATCAAAGCTCACAACGATCATGAATGGAATCTTAAGTTAAAAAGAGTCGACAACCCGAGTTCGGATATATGGCGGCTAGTCAAAAGTCTTAGGTCTTCTTCAGCGGTTACTATCCCGGCCCTGCGTAACGAAAATGGTACTATGACCTCCTGCCAACAAGAGCAATGTGATATACTTGCTGGAGGCTTCCTAAGAAACTTGCAATTAACATCTGACTGGCCCAGCGATCAAACCCAAAACGTATCTAGTTCACTTGCTATGCTTAGCGAAGGTGTACCTCTAGATAAATCTCATCTTGTGCGACCAGCGGAGGTCATAAAATGTATCAGACTTCTAAAACCCCGTAAAGCTCCAGGCCTAGATAATATATCAAATATTTTAATTAAAAATATCTCACACAAATGTATTATACTTCTCACTAAAATTTTCAATTCGTGCATTATTCAACATTACTTCCCACCAGTCTGGAAAACTGCCAAAGTTATAGCTATACATAAGCCAGGAAAAGATCCTTCAGACCCAATTTCTTATCGTCCCATAAGTCTTCTTCCAAGGATTGGTAAATTATTCGAAAAGATCATTTATATACTCGGCTCAGACAAGTATCTTGCAAACTTTTGATCGACGAACAATTTGGATTTCGGCAGGAACACTCTACTGTACAACAGCTTGCGAGAGTGGCTGAAGCGGTGTCGCTAGGCCTTAATCAAAAATTGTCAACCGGCATGTTCTTGTTAGACATTGAAAAGGCCTTCGACACCGTCTGGCATCAAGCACTCCTCCACAAATTGCTGAATCTTGGAGTGTCAATTCCGCTTGCAAAGATGATCAAATCCTACTTGTCGGATCGAACTTTCCAAGTCCACATAAACGACTCCAGCTCACTTCCTAAACCAGTTCCCGCAGGAGTCCCACAAGGCTCCATCCTAGGACCATACCTGTTCCTACTCTTTATTAACGACATACCGGTGCAGACCAGGACAAATTTGGCATGCTTCGCAGATGACACTGCATGTTACACTTCTTCCTCCGACTTAGACCTCATTATTAGCCGGCTTCAACTGTCAATCAACTTACTCTGCGAATACTTTAGTAAATGGAAACTAAAGATTAATGCTTCCAAAACTGAAGCCGTCATGTTTACACGTAAGCGCAAATTGCCAGTACGTAACCTTAAAGTAGACGGTTTCCAAATTCCCTGGAGTCGTACAGCCAAATATTTAGGCACTGTCCTTGATAGTAAACTCAACTTTTTTCTTCTTTTCATATTGTTTTACTCTTCCAAATTATTCAACTATATAAAATGTAATGCTATCCCTAAAGCTCAATCTTAATCTACTTAATCCCTAATTAAAAAAAAAAAAAAAAACATTGTTTACTATAAAAATACTTCTTTGCCAAAAGTTTTGATGGAATGTGCTGATATGTACTTTTTTCGAAAAGCGTACTTTGTTAACTGCTAGGTTTAGAATAAATGTACACTAGCATAGTTAAAAACTGTAAATTTTATGTGAAATAAAGATATTTGAAATTGAAAAAAAAAAAAAAAAAAAAAAAAACGCGGAATGTTTAATTAATTTGTAAAATTGGAGTAACTCCCGGTATTCCAATTTTATTATTTTTTATTTTACAACTTTTTCGCGTGATCAATATGTCTTGTATAGGTCATCCAAAGTTACAGCTTCCTAGTACTAAACGTCTATGAGCAAAGTCGCGAACAGACAGATGGACATGACGAAACTATAAGGGTTTCTCGTTGAGTACAGAATCCTAAAACAGATAGTTATATACAGGGTGGCATCAACCGCAACGAGCAGAGCGCTGCCCACATTGGTGACATCAGTAAAAGCAAGATGGGTGCTTCATTGCAACCCTGCTGGTTACCCTGGGACTGGAAACGGAGGCATTCATTGTAAATGAACGAGGTAAATTAAATACAATTTAAATCAATTTTCTTTTTATTAATTTTCTGCTAAAGAAAGGTCATGTCTTAAAATTATTTTTACATAAAAGAATCGTTTTTTTACAAACAAATAAAACTGTGTTGTATAGGGTATCTATGAGGTGTTTTATATAATTTGTCAAGAAATTTATAGTAATATTCGCTTCTCTTCACAAGCTATTATAGTGGAATACACTGGAGTGGTAAATCGGACATTTTCTGTCAGTATCTGGGGGCACGGTAGTGCCCCCGCCAAGACGAGCCAGCGAGGCGTACGGGCACTACCTACCTTTTCTCGAAAGGTTTTGTCGGTTTTTTGAACCCTCATAACTTGGGTTTGGAATATACCAGATGAATGTTATTCACGGGGTATAATGTCAATAGGGGACTAGATAAAAATACACATTTTCAATTACATAGCTCCTATAGTTTAGATTAAATTGATATCTAAAAACCTCCAATTTCGTCACTGACTCACTGACTCACTCACTCACTGATGATCATCAAAATTCAAATGGTACTTCCCGAAGTCCTCGAAAGCTAAAATTTTGTTATGTAGGTTGGTATTAGTACACAAACAACTAGAAAATTCTAAAAGTTGAAACTTTCACCCCCCAACCCCTAAAATTAAGGGATGGCTATTTGTATGAACTTTCGCAAATTTTGATGCTAGAGGTACCTACTCTAACTTCTTATTATAAATAATAAAATACAGAAAATCAGGATTTTTAGTAATTCACCCTCTACCCCTCTACCCTTTAAATTAGGGGATGGAGTTAAGCGCGCGCACAGCACCTAATGTGTATTAGAGGTGCTAGAGGTATGAAAATTGATTGATAATTAGAAAGGTTTACCGCTGTCGTACAGTGATGAACAACAAGAATATTTTTATAAGTTGTTTCGCTATCCGCCTGTGGTGGCCAAACGAGTAGTGAACAGTGGAAACATCGTCCTAAACGCTGTACCTACGGCATGACGCGTAAGTCGTTAATTCACGACCTATTGGAAATGAAAAAAAGAAATATATACATATATAATTACTGATAAATAAATACACCTTACTTTACCTACTAATATTATGCAAACTACAAAAAAAGATGAAATCCCCTCAAAAACATTTTCATGTAAAATGTAGCCAAGACGAGAGCGAGATCATATGATGGGCACTGTCAAAAAGTTATAAGATGTCATGTACCTAAAGCCAAGCTTATAACTCTACACGCCCAACTCCACAAGCACCTTACTTCACAAACTCAACATCTTAGCCAAAATATATGGGCTTGGCCGTTTCATTACCGCAAGAACAATTGCTTAACAGAAACCCCATGCAAGGTACCCTTCGCACAGATCACATAATACTCCCTTCGTAATCTGACCAGTGTAATAATATGAAATACATTACATTACAGGTGCCGGCAAACAACTTGAAAAATACTGACGTGGCCCTTCCGCTTCCTAAGGGGGACTTCTCTGAAAAATTAACTTCTGCGCATCCATCGTTTCCCGGCACCTGTACAATGCGCTTATTTGTTACAATACAGTTTTTGCTTAAGTCAGTGACAGAAGTAATCGTCTCGCCCACGGTAAGCGAGGCACTGACTTGTCACGGACATCATGTAACAACCCTTATATTATGACCTTTCTCAACCTGGACACGACACCACCATCCCCCAAAATGCATTAGGACTTACAACTACGTAACAAACTAAATTAACATAACTTGACTATATCTATACTAATACCTATTATAAAGAGGTAACGTTGGTAACATGTATGTATGTATATTGGGGGTAATCTCCGAAACTACTGGACCGATTTCAAAAATTCTTTCACCATTAGAAAGCTATTTACAATATTAAACTACGATGGGAGGTACTTGAAACGACTCAACAAATGGGCGAGACGGACCTACCGTCTCACTGCACTGTCACATTCATGGGACGGCGTGGAAATTATTGACTGACTGACAAACTGTTCGGATAACGTTCAAATAATGTGTAAAACTATTACAATGATCCTAACGATCACGTGGAAATTATCAGAAAGAAACGATGACCGAAACAAAAACAAAAGACCACAATAATTAATATTAAAACATAATCGATAAATTATTAAATTAGATGGCATACATAATTTAACGATAAATCAACTTACTTATCTATATTTATTATTTTAATATTTATAAATGAAATTTCTTTCTTGGTTTAATAATGTTTCTGTTTCCATTAGCTTTTGTTTCTAGTATTACCTATCCAACACATATGTTGGGAAGGAAATTATCAACTATATCGAATGGCAGTTAACGTCCGATTTACAGGACCATTTAAACGTATTTGTTATTAGCATAATATTATGTAGTTGTATGAGCGAGCTCACACAGAAATACAGTATTCTGGATTACCGATCCGACAAAATAAGCAGCAAAAAACGGATCCTGTAATATCGGACGTTATATGTGTACGCGCCCTTAGGGAAATATTATCACAGTTCGAAGTAGACGGAGCAGTGTGACGATGAGTCGGTCGCCAACAAATGGCAAATGAACTACAATACTAATAAGCTCGCAAATACCTACAGATGTAAGCAGGCACACGTGCGGCTTGAAGGAGGATGAACCAATTTTGGTAATGGTTGACCCTATTTCAATTAATAATAGGTGGATAGGTTACATCAAAAATTTTTTCGACTGTAGTGAAATTACATAAAGCAATAAGACACTTACATCTAGACCGGTTTAGTCCGTTACTTTGACCACATTTTCATTAAAAATTTGGCAAGTATCACTTAAAAGTCTATTTATCACAAATCTTCGGCAGCCATAGTCGCTATTTCATCATCTTCATCCGATAATTTCCGAATCACTTCGGCAGTTTCCGCTTCTCTTCGGGCATCTTCGGTCGTCTACGACGTCTTCTGTTTCGTTTTGAATACAAGTTCGTTGATAAGTCTCGATATCGGCATCTCTACCATGAGAGTGAGCGGGACAGCGATGACGTAGCTGAGAGAAGCCACTCCCACTGAGTCGACAGTCTGGAAAAACATACGAAGTTAATAATATAATCACTTCACCCCAGCCTCTCAAACAGTTTAACTAGTATTTAACCAACTTCCAAAAAAAGGAGGAGGTTCTCAATTCGTTGTGTATACTTTTATTTGAAGTTTCAATGGGGGGGGGGGGGGGCACTAGATTCCAAACTAATGCAAAAAATTAACTGCATTCAAACTTTTGCCATTGCATTGTAAACATATAGCCCCATTACTTATAAACACTGATTAACATCTGCATAAACTATGTATCGTTTGTGTTTTACTTAGAGAGTTTTTTAGAGCGGTGTTGGTCTAGTGGTAGATACCCCGGCTTTCATTCTGAGAGTCGTGGGTTCGAATCCAGACCGACCGCGCACCAATGTCTTTTTCTTTAAGAAAAAGGTATGTGCGCTAATAACATCGCTCTTACGGTGAAGGAAAAACATTGTGAGGAAACCAACATGTCTTAGGACTCACCACGGTCCGAAGACATGGGATATTCAGTGTTTTCTATGTATCATATGTATGTATTTACAAAAAAAAAAGTATAATATGTAGTATATCCGTTGTCTAGTACCCATAGTACAAGCCTAGTGCTTAGTTTGGGGCTAGATTGCGCTGTGTGTAACGTCGTGCAATATTTATTATTTATTATATTTATTATTTACTGTGACAAAGTTTTAATGTTGACAGAAGGAGACAAACGTCACATAACTTAGCAATTTGTTAATCATCCTTTATAATATACAAAAGACTGATCCTGATTCATATCATGATACTGACCACATCGAGCAGACTGGTGGAGATGGGCGCGGGTCTGGCGGCCGCGATGTACGTGTTGACGCACCAGTGCACCATCAGCACCGACAGCGACAGCCGCCCCATCGCCTGCCATCCGCGCCACGAGAAGTACCCGCTCAGGAACCCTGGGGACAGACACAGATTGCTTTAGTCACTTCATTTTATCTTCACCATAAACTACTACCTACCTACAGGATGTTTCCTCCACCCATAGAGGTGTCAAATAGAAATACGCCATGAAAATCTACTTTAGATCTAGTTACATAGGGAAAACCCAACGAAGCGCTAGAATGCTGAAAAGTGCGGCCAGCCAGGGACCTTATATTACATTTGATAAAATCCCAGCCAAAAACAGCTGCTGGACCACAGGACACTGTTAGCCAGTTTTGCCAGAAGCTGACCATCCTAATTGAAAGATAGATGACGCTGCTGGCGTATTCCAGATGACCGCAAGGGATAAATAAGCGTGACGAAGCAATTTTGAAGTGCGGGAAGTTGCATTATCGGTGACTTTGTATAAATCGAATTACCAATCGCCTTACCAGTGATCTTGTTGCTAAGTCCGAGCAAGGTGATTGCCCCGAGCACACTGAGCACAGGTCTTTCCAACGCGACGTAAGTAGCGGTGAACTCCGGCTCTCTCCACTCTCGCACCCAGTTCCCGCCGACTATCCACGTCACGATCAGCGGCACACTTACAGTGTACATCCATCGGAACAACTGGAAGTAAATACTAGAGCTTAGTGTATGTACAGATGAGAACATAGAATTTTTTCCCATGTAAGATTGTCATATAGAACGCTATTTACCTATCCCAGAAATGCCCTGTAGGTATCCCAGAATACCTACGGGGTAGAAAGACGATTGCACCAGTGCTTATAATTTCATAATTAAGTATACTTAACCTAATGTGCTCACATAGACTAACACTAGTACCTATAGGCAACCAGCTTAAATCCGAATCTGCACTTAAAACGAGTTATATTCTAATGATTTGATTTCATAAAACCTAAAAAATCTCGATTGACAAATTGTAGTCCGTGTTTATTCAAAACAGGCCAGTGGTGAAAGCTGTAACAGCATACATACCCTGTAGTCGACGGGGTTGATGCGCTTCTCCTGGAGCTGGAAGTGCAGGAAGGCGGCGATGAGGCCCACGAGGCAGGCGGGCAGCGAGCCCCACGGCGCCGTGTACAGCCGGTAGAACGAGGGGACCTCCTTGTACATAGTGTGCATTGTGCTGGAACATTGTTTTACACATTTTATTCATACAACATCCTGTTCTATTTTAGAGCCCTCCTTCTTTTTCTGTTCCTATCTTTTCCGCACTGTTATTTAGCAGATATGGCAGGGAAAGGATTTGAATGGTAGGCAGTCAAATGATAAGGTGATAAGTCATCAGCAGAATCTCGAAAAGCATGAGAGATGGATGACAAAATGTCAAGATTCTCATGTTGGTAGTCGTTACATCAAATAGATACTATCTGAGAAGATAAATGAAAAATTTGCATTACTTTGCCTGTTCGTCCATTATCTGTGTATGGCAGTAGCCATCTAGCTAATATTGTTAACAATGGGCCATGGGCATTTAATGTTCCTGAGTTGTTTAGGATTTAATGTGCGTACATGAAGTGTACAAACCTCGGGTAAACATGGTACATGATGCTCTTCCAATCGAAGTAGTAGGCGAGGCCTCCGTTCAGCAGACAGGAGAGCACCGTCAGCAGCGTCAGTAGCGGTATCGCCAGCCGGCGCCGGCTCGCCAGCCACAGCGTCAGCACTGACGCCACGATGTACAGCTGCATATCGGTCGCTAGAAACCTGGAAAACGGAGTGTCCCAGTAGTTCAGTATATTAATTAGTCTGGATCTGACTTTTCGTCTCGACCGACAGTCCGGAGAAGCAATTCGACCGGACTACTGATCCTAATACATGGTTCAGTATTAAGGCTTCGGACACCGGTCACCAATTTATGGGAAGGTAAATCCAAAAACATCTGAACGGTCAAAATAATCTGACTACCTCTTTCACTAATGGGAAACATTGACAAAATACAAACGAAACGGAAACAGCAGGGTTAGTAGGTAATTGAATAGTTCTATAATTGCAAATTCCCGATCCAGGATTACCCTTTCTTTCTTTCTTAGTGGATCCATATACACCACAAAGAACGCACTCTCCAAATTTCATTTCTAGGACCAGTGGTTTGGGCTATGCGTTGATGTACAGTTCAGTTAAATGATGGGGATAAGGTACTCACCAGGTCTGCACCAAGCAGTGGTCGTCAGCGCGGTACAGGTTGTTGAGATAGAGCGCGTGCGCCCAGAACTTGCGGCGACAGGTGTTGGCCTCGGGCACGACCAGCGTCGGCCACATCGGCCCGTCGGCGGACTGCGCCCAGAACGTCGCCGCGAACCCCACCACCAGCAGCGACACGGGGCTTATCCTGGAATATTTCATATCATGTCATAATGAGTTCAAACCAGGTTCAAACTCATTATCTGAGTCTCGAACAAACAAACTCACTGTCTGTCTAAAACTGACTTCCGAAAGAGCCTCACGATGTTGGAGAGAAAGCGGCTCTTTCTTGAAAAGGTATTTGGTCAAACGGTTAGATTAGGAGGACGTTACACCCTAAGCTTAAGGAACAGGAGCGCGAGTGGATGATTATTGTGAGTAGCCCTATCAGTGGTCACTGGGGAACAAACAGACCATACGAGCGACTAACGACCGAAAGTAAACTAAACAGTGTGAATGTATGTGAATGCTTTGTATCCAACCTGAAGACATTGGCTTTGTAGCCCTTTTTTATTTATCGCCTGCATTTTTTTATAAGCAATTTTTTTCTGAGTCTATAATTTGGTTTTAATTAATGTAGAGCTCTGTTCAGTTAGTAAGGCGCTGCTATAGCCCGGGTTTAGAAGAATATAGGAACTGTATATGAAGGCACGGGGCGGGGGCCAAGACGAGCCGGCAAAGCGTATACGGGCAATACCTAACTTTTCTCGAAACGTTTCGTCAGTTTTTTGATTTGATAATTTCTTGATAGTGCACATCAATATGGTCCCGCTCCGCTCTCGTCTTGGCTACATTTTACATAAAAAACGTTTTTGAGGGAGATTCTCTCTACTATAAGGGGATTTCCTTATCCATTTGTGTTCCGTCCGATATGTAGACCGGTGCAGCCTCTAAGCAAAACGAGTCGGATCTTGTTCCTTTGACGCGTCGTCTGCCTATCTTCCAGACGAGATAAGTGATTATATTATGCTCCATATTAGACGATATCATTACTTACCATCAGATAAGCTAGTGATCAAACGCTCATCTAACATATATAAAAAAAATGTGAGTACCTACCTATTATCCACATCGCGCATATGAATATGATTTACGATGATTTCATATTTGTTTTTAAAGATACATAATGAAGATTGGGTCTATAAATTATTGTTTTAAATGGACCAAAATTATATACTGTAATTAATTATTTGCGATATTTAAATGAACATAAAAACCAAACGGGAAAATATAGTTTAAATGTTAACATACTTTATTACCTACCTACTAGGGTATAGAACCGGGAAATCCCGGTACCGAAAATCCCAGGAATTCCCGGTTCTTTTGCTGTTTAAGAGAACCGGGAAATCCCGGGAATAAAAATCTGAGAACCGGGATTTTCGAGACTTTCGGGAAATATATATTTCGTGTGATGGAAAGCAAAAATAATGTATTTTTTTACAATTTTTACACTAAATTCTTATTTTCTAACTTGTTTTTATATTTAAACCATATTTTATTACTAATTGATTTACTTCATTTAAATGATAAGTCTAATTTTAACCAAACACCTATAAAACATAATTAAAATTAAAAACTAAATTAAAACTAATTAAAATAAAACTAACTAAAAACTAAAATAAATCTAAATCATCTAAACTTTTAATTTTAACTAGATTTTAGTCTGATTTTAACTGATTTTAACAAGATACTAGTAAATGATGAGAGACTAGGCAATTATGTGATTTTAGAATTTGATTTTGTCTAACTAATGTTAATAGAGACTTAATATTTGTTAAATTATAATTTGTGATTAAATTATTGATTTATGACGTAAAAAACCGACCAAGTTCAAGTTGGACTCGCGCACAAAGGGTTCCGTACCATTATCACAATTAGGTACAATATTATTAATTTCTACTACTGGCGCGAGTATATTACTAGATGGCGCTAGTGGCAAAAATAAATCGCACTTATGTTGTTGTTGATATAGCGGCAACGGAAAAACATCATGTATAACTTTAACTGTCTAGTTATCACGGTTCATGAGATACAGCCTGGTGACAGACAGACGGACAGTGTAGTCTTAGTAAAAGAGTCCCGTGTTTACCCTTGGGATACGGAAACCTATAAAAGGTTATTTATAAAAAATGAAGCTAAATATAGCATCGTATAGTATAGATGTTACAAAGCAAATCTTAAGAGGACAGTCTCCATTCTCTTTCTCCATACAAACGTAGTCGACGTTTTCCTCCCTGGATAAAGACATTAGAGTAAATATTATGTTTATGCCATAAAACCTATATCTGTCATGAGTCATGACTATGCTATGCACCTTTCGATTTTGAAAAAAATCAAAAGGTAGGTGCATAGTTATGACAGACTTTTGTATGGAGAAAGAGAATGGAGACTGTCCTCTTAAAGCATCTTACAGAGGTTTACACAAAATCCCGAAAGTACCGAAAATCCCGGGAAATCCCGGTTCTTTCTTAGGCCGGTACCGAAAATCCCGGTTCTCAAAAAAGTTCCCGGTTCTCGATACCCTACTACCTACCTACCAATTCAGAATATAAAATGATTTATTTAATAGTACTTATGACATTTAAAATAATACACAAGATTTATCACAAAACGGATGTGGGTAAGTATAAAGTTCTGGGTAACGTACAAAATGACCTTCGAGGGTCCAGCGGGTAGGGATGGATCGGGCTGCTGAGTATACCTACGAGTCATAAAGAAATCTTGAAAGTTAGATAATTTATTACCGAATCGCAATAACTTTATTGCCTAGACCAAATTTGGTAAAAAAAACCTTGTATTTGATACGGCCTTACGAACTTATTGGCAAGTGGGTAGGTAATAGCGATGTTATTGTTAACGACCTAGTAAAAAGTCCTAGATGTATCCTAATTGACGAATTTGACCTTTTGATGGTAATCGTTGGAGACCTCGTCAATCATTATTATGCAATTAATAGATCACTCTAAAATTTGTAAAACTTACAACCTCAGGCTACGTGCATTGATAAGTTGTAATCCTTTGTAATGGAGCGGAGGCGCGTATTCTTTTGTGACTATCGTCTATTCTAAAATCTAGATCTCCAGCTATCTACAAATTAAGTTTCATCGCAATTGGTTCAGTAGTTTTCCGTGATTGAAACATAACCATCAAAAACAAAACAAACAATTAACTTTTGCATTTTAAATATTAATGGGATTGTCGGATAAGCATAGTAAAAAAAGTTGAGAACGTCTTGTTCAATGAACCTTATAGTTATTTTTAGTTTAAATAAGTTTAAAACTTAGTTATTTTCAAAGTATTTGTAAGGCTTGTTGAATAAATGTATTTCTTTCTTTCTTTCAAAAAAATAATGTACCAAGGCGCCAATTACTAGGCAAACTGTGGAAAAGTTCATAACAGAATCATACCTAGACACCCTCTTAAGAATGCAATAAGGCAGCATGTTGACCGAGAGCTGCATCCTCTTGGACAGCAGCAGCAGGTTGTAGGCCAGCAGGAAGCTGGAGATCAGCACGAAGATCATCACCACCGAGGTCCCGTTCATGAAGATCATGAACAAGGGGAGGTCGGCCACCTGCGGGGTCAGGACTAGAGGTCACTTCGAGGAAGGCATCATAAGGTCGCGACACGTTAATATATTAAAGTAATTATATTAGTTCTCAATGCGGTGCAGATTCCGAAAAATGGCATCCTGTTTCATTTTAATTATAGGTTACTTAAGTATAGTGGAATGTGAGAAGAATGAGTTGATATTATGATGAAAATGAGCTTCAAACTTTTATACCGAATACCGATACAGCGACGCGTCGCTGGTACCTACAAAAGGTACCTATAACAGTAGGTGTTTATGATTGATCTACATATTATTATAGGTAAACTAGCTGACCCGGCAAATGTTGTTTTGCCTTATAAATTATAGATAGTAGCCGATTCTCAGACCTACTGAATACGCATTTAAAATTTGGTAAAAATCGGTCGCGCCCTTTCGGAGGAGTACGGTAACTAACATTGTGACATGGAAATTTTATATATAAGAAAGAAGATAGGGCCTTACGTCTTCAACAAATCGAGGATTTTGCAGGAACAGCATGTCGTGAATGCACCCCGCATGAGTTCCTATGATCAGAAGCATCAGGAACACCCTGGAACATGGTCAATACACCAGTCATTTAGAGTTATTTTCAGAATGTCTGTCCTGTTTTGACACCCCCTGGTATCAGGAAAACGGTAAATGTAATAAAGACAAAGATGAGTATGTCTCATCATCATGACTATACCCTGACGTACCTGACGCCCTGAATAGGAGACAAGGCATTGATGTTCGGGTCACCATCGTCGTAGGAGGCTGTCAATCTGCGCCAGTTTGTGCGAAGCGACCACAGCGCCAAAACGTTATTCTCTGAAAATCAGAGCAAATGCTTGCTGATCATTGGAACTATAAAAGTGGCAGTCTTGAACTGATAAAAAGTTCAAACCACTAGTTTAACAGAACAATATTGAACCTTAGTACAAGAAATCTGAGGGATTTTGGTCATGAACATCATAATCCCAAGTAGTCGCTAGTAACATAGATAGTGTTCCAATAGCTAGGAAGTCTGTAATAACAACAAGCTTCATAGTTGCGAAGTTCGAGATGACTACTCACTTTTATTATGGTCTCCAACAAGCAGATCATAACAGGTACCCACGAAGTTGGCAACAGTCAGCATCGCAACTACAGCCAAGAGCGCCCTCTGAGGCAGGTCCAACGGCTCTGGGTTCTGTTTCCTGGCGTACTCCTGAGCATGGGTCTTGCAGTACCGCAGCCGCTGCAGCGCTAGCCGCAGCTTACGTTTCCGGCCCCACTGCGCGCCGCAGCGCTCGAAGCGCAGCGTGCTGTTACGTTCCGAGGAGGGACAGCGGTCGCTCACGCAGTATCCGCGGTGGAGAAGCGTGCGATTGAAGTGGTGAAGGTTTTCCGAGTACTCCTAGAATGAGAAATGCTGTTTTAAGCAGGAACATTTGTACACCGAATAAAGGCACATGTTTAGGTGTACTACCTGTTGGTGAAGATGCTTGAAACAAAAGGAGCTTTGTTTGTTTTTTTTTGGAACGAAGTTCCTTATCGCGCGTTGCGAAAGGGGGCAAGACGGAAAAAATGAAGACCAAAAGTTGTAACGCATACACTTTCTTTTTTTTTTTCCTTGAAACTTCGTTCCATCCGGGTGTCCCTTGACACCTCTTAAGTTTTTTAAGTTTTTTTCTCTCCAATATTTTGCATGTGGGTGTGTGGGGTAATATGTGAGTAATCTTTTTTACCCCGAACTGGGCACGACGATGGTAAATGCAAGAATTTATTTTCCTAGGAGCTTATGGCATAGAATAGAATTATCACCCTTGTACCTTGATTAAGTAGTACGTGTGGTCCACATGGCGCAGCGGCTCGATGTGGAAGGAGCCGAGGCAGTAGACACCCCCCGGCTTGGCGAGGCAGCTGCTGTAGTCGTCCAGGTGATAGAACATACCTTGATCAAGTGGTACGTGTGGTCCACATGGCGCGGCGGCTCGATGTGGAAGGAACCGAGGCAGTACACACCCCCCGGCTTGGCGAGGCAGCTGCTGTAGTCGTCCAGGTGGTAGAGACGCGGGAACCGGGCGTACTCCTCATCTGGAGAGAAACATCACGCTGTTACGCTGTAGACTGCGTCACGCGGTTTCACCTGCCAGTCTCGATCCCGTGGGAAAAGTGGGAATAGTATTTTTCATTAGGTGAAAGATTTTTTGAAATTCGTCCAGTAGTTTCGGTCGGAGCCTATTCTTTACAAACAAACAAATCTTTCTCTAATTAATAATATACAGGACGTCAAGAGCCGCCAAGTCTATTGCATCGGAATCTTAATAAATAAAAGGAATAATTTAGTAATTAATTATCTATTGATTTGAAGATAATTAAGAAACCAAAAAATATTATGTAATTTTGACAAATGATCTAGCATCCGAGGGTACCGAACGCGCCGCCGCACGCGCCGCCTGTCTCGACATTTTCCTCATAATGCTTTAACGTTGTAATTATAAGATAAATCAAGCTAATACACGAGTAATAAATTATGTTAGAGGAAGATTAATATATTTGCTGAATTGATAAACCAGTACTTCATTAGTATAAAATTAATTACATAATTGAATATGAATACGACATTCAAATTGCTCGGTGCTATCTAACACCAAAATATCCATCCAACTAGGTACACACAGGATATTTTAGGGTTGTGTCAACGACTTCATGAGTTGTCGAACTAATGCACAACTATTTTGAAGTGAAACATCTATAGCCGCAGGTAAAGCTTAAAAATTTCGTGGCGATACAGGCCATGGCGACGCCCCGCCATGCTATAGGTATATATTGTTACGTGCTAGAAGTGTCAGTTAATTTTGAGTGACTTCTTAGTGGCTCGTTATCCAGTACCTAACTTAGAGACTCGGACTTTTGTTCCGAAGAGGACGGCGCGGCGTTAGAATCTCGGGATGATGAAATCTTTTTGTTGGCTTAAAGATTTTGTCGAAGACATCGACAAGTTCTGTTTTGATGTTTCACATCTGCCAGGCGTCCCGTGCCGGCCTACATTTTCTTGTTGTAAAGGATGTTATGATCCGTATGCAAAAGTTCGTTTTGGGCACTTTCGGCCATAATGGACTTATATTAGAGAATAGATATTTTACTTTAAATTTATTGTGTTTACTTTTATAGATTTATTTTCGTTTTTAGTGTACTAGACATTATATTAATCAACTCTTCAGACATTCTTAGATAATTTATGTACTCGAGTGGTTCAGATGACAATTCTCGAATTAGTTTTAATAGGATATTATTTTAATAAAAACTTGTTTTTAAATCAAAACATGTTCTTAATTTGCATGCACTTTAAAATTTTAGAGATACCTACCAATTTGAACGCAATCCGATATTCTAATCGAGTAGGTATTACAATAAATTTTAAACAGATAATTCATAGTCACTCATATGTTATGCAGAATCCTGTTTTTAAATACAAAAATATAGAGTTACCTACGTATTGAGTTGCGCTCTAAGCGGAACAAAATCCAAGTGTTATTTGTTTGACAAGTTATTCTGAATATTTCTGCATTATAACGACTGCTAAATGTGAATACGTGTAAGTATTCAAGATATTTGAAAGTCTCGCTCGATTTCCTTATAGATCAAAATCAAGTAGGTAGGTTATATTTGACGTAAATACTTAAAAATGTATATACCTGCACATAAAAAAACCTCAAGTGCGAATCGAACTCGCGCGCCGAGGGTTCCGTACTCATGTATATGGTTCTGTAATTTATGTCCAGGAATCAGTTGTAGGACGCTCATTTGACCCATAGGACCTAAGCTGGTTTTGAGTTTTGTATGAGGACACCTCTTAATTTTCAATATATATTTTTGGAATATTTTCTTTATTTGTGCTACAAGACCTTACATTTTGCCAGAATTTCGTGATTTCACTTTAACGGGAAGTAAAGTGCTATTTACGTTTTCGACTCAAAAAAAATATAGAATCCCTACCTAGGTACTTCCGGTTAACCTAGATTTGTAAATTTTAATGGAAAGCAAGATCTTACAGCATATAAGTAAAGGGATAAATCAGAAATAAAATAAAGTTGAGAAAATAAGGTATATTTTGGTACTTACGTACCTACAATAATAAATAAGTCTAATTTGTCAAATGATTAGGTTAGGTAAAGCCGGAAGCTGCGGCAGTACCTACCACAGTACGCCACTAGTTTCGTAATATTAAAATCTGACTTCAATACTTCAGGTTCAATACTTAAAACACCTCACCTAACCTAACCATTCTTTGCATCGCGTAGTCGGGTATATTCATGTATACCCGACTACGCGATGCATATACGGACAATATTCATGTAAATATGTTATTATTGCCGTCTCATAATTAAAACTGTAAATTAAGGTTGTAATCTGTTGTAATATGTTATTAAAATCAACTTAATAAATTCATGGCGTATGTTGATACCTACCCATTAAAATAATTTAATTAATTTTAATTTGTAACAAAACTGGTTAAACTAATTATTTGTAAATTCTGTAATGTAAACAAACAAGGCTGCGTATTGTAAAAACTAACTAATGTTTATACCCTCGGAACAATTCACACGAAGTATGTATCACGAACATGAAATAACAGCACCTAATTTCCCAGTCGTGTTCAACTCCCGCTACAACTCCATTGAATAAAATAGTTTAAAAAACTTACTTTTTGATATTTTCGTTTTTTTTTGTAGAGTACATAATGCTCACATTTTTTACGGTCGAATTGAGAACCTCCTCCTTTTTAGGGTTCCGTAGCCAAATGGCAAAAACGGAACCCTTATAGATTCGTCATGTCTGTCTGTCTGTCTGTCCGTCTGTCCGTCTGTCCGTCCGCATGTCACAGCCACTTTTTTCCGAAACTATAAGAGCTATACATTTGAAACTTGGGAAGTAAATGTATTCGGTGAACCGCATTAAGATTTTCACACAAAAATAGAAAAAAAAACAATACCTACCTAATGTAGGTACTAGGTACATTACAACGCACATCATACCTACATCTTGTCTTACTTTATTAAATCATGTGGAAAGCCTTTGCCTGCCCAACTCTCATGAGGCTGGTGTCTGGAGGTGTCTGGGGGTTTCTCCCATGGAACTACTATGTTGTAATTTAAGGGTCGAATTGGTAGTTTATTCGTCCGTTCTTCCTTACTTGTGTTGTATAAATTTGTTCACACTCCTAACTCGTAACGACTAAAATTACTTTTTTATATGTTTTACATAAATAGTGCAAACCTGTTATTGGCCGTAGGTGTTATTTATATTTTTATTGTTTTATTATATATAAGGGCTGTTGGTTTGATGATAAATAAATAAAAAAAAAAAAAAAACATTTTTGGGGTTACACAACTTATACACAAAAATTTTTTTCATCAAACCTATACGTGTGGGGTATCTATGGATAGGTCTTTAAAAATGATCTTGAGGTTTTTAATATCATTTTTTTCTAATCTGAATAGTTTGCCCGAGAGACACTTCCAAAGTGGTAAAATGTGTGTCCCCCCCCCCCTGTAACTTCTAAAATAAGAGAATGATAAAACTAAAAAAAATATATGTTGTACATTACCATGCAAACTTCCAACGAAAATTGGATTGAACGAGATCTAGCTAGTAGTTTTTTTTTAATACGTCATAAACCATAAATCGCAATTTTCCTTTCATTCAATTCAAAAATGTACGGAACCCTTCGTGCGCGATCTTACTGATATTATAAAAGCGAAAAACTAGTAATGAACCTATTGCGATGAAACTTGGATAGATTGAGATCTGGATTAATACATAGGCTACTTTTCATCTCCATATTCCTGAGAGATCGGGACTTACGCGAGTAAAACCTCGGAGCGCAGATAGTAATAAAAAAAAATGACATAACGCTCGTGGCAGTGACCGAGTCGCTCTCTATACTAACAGAGGTCGACTTTGTTGATACTACGTAATAAAGAAGTTCATTGTATTCTGGTTGGGTTTTACTTTGACATTAATGGACTTGATGGGCACATCGAGCCTCATCGCCATGATCAGTAACTGCTCAGCAACGGCATGCTTGGTTCAGTTTCAAAATACAAAACACAAATATTATGACGATAGAGTTGATTGTTAGTAAGTATTAAACTTACAATTAAAATTAAAATATTTTACCTTACCTTTATATGCAAAGGTAAGGTAAAATAAAGATAAGATAAGATAAGATATGATTATTATTTGATATCCCTACACTACCTACCGCTCTAACCATTCATCATTCAAAGTGAAGAAATCACTTTCATCGATAAGACCGCCAATTTGCAACTTAATTTTAAGCTTTTTTAATACCTATTTACTTTTTAGGGTTCCGTACCCAAAGGGTAAAAACGGGACCTTATTACTGAGACTTCGCTGTCTGTCCGTCTGTCCGTGTGTATCTCAAGAACCGTAATAGCTAGAAGGTTGAAATTTTTCGGTTGCCGCTACAACAACAAATACTAAAAACAAAATAAACAAATAATTCAGAGGGGCTCCCATACAACAAACGTGTTTCAAAAACTACAAGGGAATTTTATTCCAATGTGAGGTCGCTTCTGATTGATCGAAATCAAATCGAGTTGGTCGTAGAATTCAAAATGGCCGCCTTGTCTGTCAAATTTATACCAGTCTACCTTTACTGCCCAAAGAGTTTGTTGTAAGTTTCAGATTTTCTTTGTGCCAGTTTTTTTTTCGTTTTTTTTTAAGGAATCGAAGCTAAATATTTCACCTTTTCTTATCAAATTTAAAAATTGGTTGTTGTAAACCATTTTAGGGTTCCGTACCCAATTGTGATAGTGGTACGGAACCCTTCGTGCGCGAGTTTCGCACTTGGCCGGGTTTTGTAATTATGTGTTTGTTGTGTTTCATATGTACCTATATGGTGTACAAATAAAGATAGAATCTTTTTATTGTATTGAACATCGGCGAACCTTTTCCCTACCTACATATAGTATATTTAGGGTGTAGCATAACCAGTGCAAAACCTGTTAAATGACATCATACCGGGGCGCGAGGTCTGTTCAGGAGAATAACTTGAAATAACATATTATTTTCTTTTATCAACATTTTGATGATTATCCCCTTTTTTATAGTGGGGAAAATGCTTTGCAGCATCTCCCCTGCCCGGAGGGAAGCAACGGAGCATGTGGTCTGACCACTAAAAACCCCAGGTTGCCCATCCCCTCGCATCGTCGGGGTGCTGGGATGCGTGAGCATTGCATCTATATGACACCCCGACGGTATCCGCGCGTTTGCGCACAGAGCTCGTGCCCCGCAACCGCTACTCGCTACCTCTCGTAGAGCGGCGCACGTAGACCGCCCGCGCCGTATACGTATGCGCGTACGCCGCCGAACCCACGTACGCGCATCCGCTACCATCCCCCTTTCCTAATCCCACTTCCCATTAATATTTGAAATGCGAAAGTTTAGATGTTTGTGTTTCAATCCCGCAAAACTACAGAACCAATTGCGATGAAACTTGGTATACATGCAGATCACATAGGCTACTTTTAATCCCGAAAATCCCGCGGGATCGGGACTTACGCACGTGATATCGCGAGGCGGTGCTAGTGTTTAATAAAAAAAAATACACGAAACTTTTACTAGACACTATGTTTGATTCGTGATGTCATCCATCCGGAAACCTAAGGTCATCAATTCATAACGCCACACCCTGTGTTTGATGGATTACTGAAGGCTCTGCATATTGATACATTGATACCGTGACCTTTTAGAAATAGAGGTAGAAATAGTTTGTTTCGCCAAATACCTTGTCACCAATGTCCCATAGCGTAGCGCAATATACAAAAAATATCAAATTACATAAAAAAATATTCTAGTAGGTATATCTTTGGTAATCAATCTAATTCAAGCCTACATTCTGTAAAGCCGCGTTTCCACTGGGCAAGTCCTGCATGCAACTTGAGCGCGCCGTACATATTCCAGTTCAAGGTGGTTCGAGTTCAAAGAAATTGCCGTTCAAAGTGATTGGGCAACTTGCATGTAGGTTCAACTTGTTGTTGAGAACACCAATTGAGTGATACTCAACAATTGAGGAGGTCAGGAGGGTAGGAGACGTGCTGTAATCATTTCTGACATGATAACCTGATGCAACTTCCGCGCAAATACTTCCCACGTGACGTCAGATTTCAAGTTGCATGCAATTGGCATAATATTACAATGTAGTTCAAACCGAGCCTTAGTCGGTAAAACAGAAACAGAGAGAAGGCATAATCGTTAATTTACCGTGTCACGTGGGTTCCCGTGTGGCGCAGTGGTTAGCGCACTCGCTCTGCAAGCGAGGGGCACAGTTTTCGAATTCCGTCATGGGAGATTTTTTGATGATGCATTTCTCCTTGTAAAATGTTTCTATTACAATGTAGCTTCTACCTTATTTGTTTGGATATTATCATGCTTTTTGCAGTTAAATCTTTAAATATTTAACAGTTACATGCAATTTGAATGACTCGCAATTAGACTTGTGACGTCAGGTGTGATATTTGGAATGGAGTTGCAATAAGTACCTAAACAAGTGGTAAAATTGTCGGTATTCTCCGATACAGGTACACTTTCAGCTTGAAAGGTCAATGCCATTTTACTGCATTGAGTTCAAAGCTCGTGCAATAAGTTCGTTTAAATCTGAAGCCACACATAAATTGCATATACCTACAACGTATTCGGGGGTATTAAGTCGAAAGGGGAAAGGGGAAAACAACGTTTGTTCTACGACTTTTGGAAATTCGAACTTGTTTTCGAAACTTTTGAACTTGTTCATAAATTAAAGGCAAATATTGTTTGGATTGTAGTGGTCCAAACTAAATAAAAGGACATCTTAAGGCCAATGACCTCAAACACTAAGAAACAGCTAAATTTTACGTAAATTTTAAACTCAAAATGTTCGCCTAGACCTCTTGAACAACCCCCATTCAGCTTAATACCCCCTTCTCGGAACACCCACTATTTAGGTTTTTTTCTAAAACTTTCCTTTAATAAAAATATCAATAGATTTTTAATAATGGTCCAAGTATTTTTTAAATGAAAACGTCATAAAAACTTGTTGACATTCACAAGTAGGTATGTGGGGTTTTACGCTAAACTTTAATTACCTATTGATTAAACAGAAAACAGGCATAATTATGTCTCAATTGATGGGAAAAACAAGCTGAAAAATGTTGTGTATGTCCGACTTTCATGGGAAATCTCCGAAGGAAACCCCGTGACAACAAAGAAAACATCGATTATCTGTCGTCTTGCTAACTACTAAGGAAATAAATAGGTATCATTATGTACAACAAATTCCTTTGCCGCATCTGTCTGTTTGGGTCTAAGGCCATTGTCAAGTTTTTAATGACGATACGAAGTGGCGCCAAGTCAGTAGAGTCTCAATATTATAATAGAACCTCAGAAATACTTTCACGGAGATATGCGATATCAAACCCTCCCATACCAACCACGCCACACACAAGAATCCAGCAGGGCGTACCATCACCTCCTCGTCATAGGTAGGTAATAAATAAAAATATTTCTAAGCCTTGACCAATTAAAAAAAAACCTCGCTATTTTTCCACGTTTTGTTTGTCTCAACACCCACGGTTAGAATTATAATTCCGGATTCAAAATAAGTTTATTATTTTCTAGCAATGATTCTGGTAAGTTCTTTATATAGCCTATCTATGTATATAAAGTTACTAAGTATTTTTCCAAGAGAACCTAACCAGTCTAACCCTACGTCGTCTACGATCAACATATAGGTACCTACTGGACACTGACTCACTCTGTTGTTCTATTGTCTCGATCGTTATGTAACAAGACTTCTGTGGGCTTGTGCATCTGTATGTTTATGTCGATTTGGATGGGTGATGTGATTCCCATCCCGGCCACTACCACCTACTACAGTGTTCTTATGACATGTATCCGGTATTCTGTGTAGTACGCTGTACGCTGTACGTCAGTTAGTATGAAGTCTCATAAAATGATGCCACTTTGTGCCGCCACATCGCTCGGATGAGAGAGACTTTGTGCCGCAACGATAACGTATCTATTCAGTTAAATGCTCAAGCTAGGAAAGCCATAGGTACTAATACAGGTTGATATTTACAAGCAACGCTATCTATCGGTACAAGAATATAGGGTGCTTAATTTTTTGCAAAAAGACAAGGTTCGATTCCTGGCTTGGGTAATGAATTTTTCAAAAACCTTCAAACAACTTCTTTTAGCATATTTTGCTATCTCTTTTAGTTTATAATATCCCCCTGAATGCCCGTTTAAATAGTTCACTCTATATAAAAGCATCTTTTTATTTTCTGACTAGTCGAAAATTGTTTAAAATGGCTACACAGCAATGTATGAGGAAGTCCAGTAACCGATAATGCAAACATTCTCTCAAAATCCGGGTCGGGTTCGTCGAATAATTGTTGATTATTTCCTGAGACGTAGTTAATGTTTTTGAATATTTTTGTTGAAAATGTTTGTAGGTGACATTGTTTCCTACGTTTTGGTGTTGAATTTAAACAAAAATGTCGAAAGGTGTAGAAGCCTATACCTTTAGTCAAAATAAAATCATTTTTGGATAAAATGGGCTAATGCTTCAACATACAAGGAATCTGACAGGGATTTTAAATCCAATTTCTATAAAGTAGGAAATATGTCTAAGGATATTATGAAAAAAAGGCAATGGACGTTTCCGAATGATCGAACATGAAATAATGATATGAATTATATTTTGATTTTCCTTGCATTTAATTTAAACTCGCTCTAAAAGCTAAAGCTTCATGGCCAATTGGCCACCTCTCACTGTGCAAACATTTTTTTTTCGTTTTACTACTAAAAATAGACTGGACACAAGTAAAGTACCTACCTGCATGCGCGTGTGAATATTTCAAAGGACAAGTCATTTGTATAATTTTATTATAATCACAATGTTTTTTCCTTTATTTTTATAATTACCTAAGTAAATAATTCTAATCGTTCATAATTGTAGATAATTTAAAAACCGCAATTTATTTTGCACATTAATTTAATTCAATGAAAATTTTACAAAGGTCGCGTCGAAATTGTAAAATTGTATATTTTAAGATAATCTAAATACGATAACGTAAATTATGAAGATTCAAAACCTTCTTGCTTTAATTTATTTCTAGTTTGTGTCTATTTTAGGATAATTTAGTTAAAATAGAAATGAATATTTGTTCCGGAAATGATGCAAAAAAATGTCACATTTATAATAGCAAATCTTAAAACTATTAAAATCAATAAAAGTCACTAAACACAGCTAGTCTACAGTACCAGCTGGCATGTCCTTATGTGTATGATATGTGGCAAGTAGGTACAAAGTTGCTTTTTACATCCAATAGACATTTCATGTAAATTTATTGTCATGTTATCTAAGGCAGTCGTGGAATTCTTCAAGACATGGAAAAAAGTTTGCTCTAAGTGTACGGTCTACACATAACTACTCCGAATAGTGTCACACTCATACAACGATGATTTTTCAGGGGGAATCGAAACAGGGGGAAACGGAATTGGGGGGAAACAGAACGAACCCGAAGTATTGTCATTCTTCCCGATACGATAGTCCTTTGTCACTGTTTATTACTATAAAACAGAAGCAGAATTTGCAGAATTTGACTCAGATTCGAATTAAAGGTTATCTAAAGCTGGTATCGTTTTTGAAATAAAAAGAGAAATAATCTGTCGTAAGATAAGATAAGACAAATGATTTTAACTGCGGAAATAATAAAATTATGTGATGTGTGCACAATGATGGACAAATTAATTAAGAGGATAGTCTCCATTCTCTTTCTCCATACAAACGTAGTTTAAATTTTCCTCCCTGGATAAAGACATTAGAGCAAATATGTTTATGCCATAAAACTTATATCTGCCATGACTATGCATCTACCTTTTTATTTTTTTCATTTTTTATTTTTTAAACATAAAATTTAAGCCTTTATCCAGGGAGGAAAATTTAAACTACGTTTGTATGGAGAAAGAGAATGGAGACTATCCTCTTAAACGGCGTGGGAGTCGATGTTGGAAATCAAACTCTAGGTGTGAGAAATTAATTTAAAAATACCGTTTTTAGGGTTCCGTACCCAAAGGGTAAAAACGAAACCCTATTAATGAGACTTCGCTGTCTGTCCGTCTGTCCGTCTGGCACCAGGCGGTATCTCATGAACCGTAATAGCTAGACGGTTGAAATTTTCACAGAAGATGTATTTCGGTAGCCGCTACAACAACAAATACTAGAAACTAAATAAAACAAAAAATTAAGAGGGGCTCCCATACAACAAACGTGTTTCAAAAACAACAAGAAGTTTTATTATAATGTGAGATCGCTTCTGATTGGTCAGGACAAATCGAGTAGGTCATAGAATTCAAAATGGCTGCCCTGTCTGTCAAATATACCAGTTTGCCTTCACTTACCAAAGGGTTTCTTATAAGTTTTAGATTTTCTTTGTGCCAAAGATTATTTTTTTCTTTTTTTTTTTGAGTGGTGTGGTCGAATGATGGGAGTAAGAATCGAAGCTAAATATTTCACATTTTCTTATCAAATTTAAAAATTGGTTAACCATACCATTTGGTTCCGTACCCAAATGTGATAGTGGTACGGAACCCTTCGTGCGCGAGTTTCGCATTTGGCCGGGTTTTTTTTAATTACATTTATATTATATCGTACATGCTTTTGTTTTAAGCACGTACGATATAATATAAATGTAATAAGATTCAGAAGGACTAATACGACCTCTTATCTATAAAAAGCTTTAATCTGTTTTTTTTAAAAGAGAGGGTTTTTTAAATTCACACAGGATCCAAATGGTTTTCGAAATTCCCACAGGCTCGGTAACTACGCGGGTGAAACCGCAAGACACAGCTAGTAGCTTACAAACTGGCCTGTTTAAAAACCGCCCTATATGTATAGTTCCTCGTATCTTGAACAACATTCGACAAGGTAAACAATCCAGTAAGAATCGTCCCTTGACTCGACACCTCGAGAGAGACGCTCGCTAATACCTGGCTAGATAAGCGACTCCATTACTGTCAATACTACATTAATTAACACATACATATTAGGTGATTAATTGATACATTATTGTAATTCGATCAAGTTCATTGACGTAGGTTGGCGGTTGGAGGAATCGCGATCGATCATTTATGGCCATTTTAAAATAACTTTGACCGGAATTGGAAGTGGTTACGCGGTTGTAGATCTATTATTGTATCACAAAGCATACAAAGAACAGTTACACTAACGTATTTATCTATGTACCTACGTGTAAAATATTAGCCTAGCTATCTATAAATGTGTATGAAATAGCGTAACTAAAGTATTATTTGCGTATATTATTGGATTTATCAATTAATATAAAAAGTTCACAAAAGAGATCCTTTCGAAGTTTTCTGGCCTTTTCATGTAATACAGTGTAAACAACTTAGATTCCATTTTTTATATGACGCCGTAGTACTGGGAACATTACTAGGTGGAATACTTATAGGCTTGCCCACTTGACCCAGCTTAGTTTGCCATCTTGAGAGGAAAGAACGAATCAATAAACTAAGCTGTAGGTCATTAGAATTACGTCCTCACGATGTTTTCCTTCACCGTAAGAGCGCGCATTAATTTTTCGCAAGGAAAAAGGCATTGGTACGCGCAATGTTACCTATAATATGATGACCCTTAGAATGCAAATCGGAATATCAGCCACTATACCATCACCGAAGCTAGCTCCCCTAGCTACCTAGGCAGGTCTCCTTTAAGAGAACCGAATCTAGCATTTGGGGACACGATCTGTCTATAACAGCTCCCTGACGGTTGCCCCTGGGGGCTGGGGGTGGCCTGACGGTACAGCGGACCCTCTCTTTATACCCTTGCTGGTCATAGCTGGGGACGCTTTAACATATATACGTAGGTATTAGAGAACTGGGTTTGCGTATACAATCACCGAATGTTATGTTCACGATATACCTACGCATATAAACAAGTACAATCTTGAAATCGCGAACTAGGCTTCCGTGGTTCCGTATAAATAAGTAGTTATCATTTATTAGCCTATTTATTTACCAAATAGAGCGAATACTAATTTACTGGGATAACTGCCTAAACAAGTATTTAGGCAGTTAGGTTTTCATGACCCTGTCATCTAACAAAATAAAACAGTTTAAGACATAATTAATTAGCATTTAGCGGTAATTTAACTAGACCAGTTACATTTTACGAGCAGATTTAACCAGTTGGTGTAAAAACGTGATAATTAAACCAGCAGTTTATTACAAGCCTGTCGCGTTTACATTTTTTATTGACGTGTAAAACCGAACATATCATATCTAATCGGTTTTGATTTAAATAATAAACTTCCAATATTTTGGCCGAATTTCCATTTTGTGACAATATTTCGACAATAAATAGTACTAGGCTCAATTATTCATCGTATAAAGTTTAATTAAAATCAGTTCAGTAGTTACACGTAGGTAGCATAAATTCAAATCATAACAAAACGAAATCCAACAGTAGGTACAGTCGCCAGAATGTCTAGATACACAAGGTCATTGGAAATTACTGGATAAGGGATTGTTCTACACATCTAGGCAAACAGCTCATGTTCTACGACTGTTAAGATAACAATCGTTCCCGTTTTAGAACGTTTTGAGGTTATCCCTTTATAGCAGAGTTCCGCGGTTTCACCCGCGTAGGTCCCGATCCTGGGGAATATCGGGATCAAAAGTAATGCAAAAGTATGTTACTCAGGGTGAATGTAGCTTTCTAATACTGAAAGATTTTTTGAAATCGGTCCAATAGTTTATTCATAACAAACATACAGACACACATAAGCACGCACCCACACACAAAAATACAAAACTCTCCTCTCTATAATATAAGTGTACCTAGATGTAAATGTAAATAGAAGAAGATGTTTCCTGCTATTGCCCGATAACCCTGTAGAGTACATTACGTAGGCACCCATTGCTAAGGAACCACGGTTCTTTGATAGAAATTATGTAAATATATAACCATTATATATGATGATTTTGGTGATAAATTCAAGTTCAAATAAATAGCGATACATAAGTAAAGGTTAAAGTCGTTAAGCAAATTTGAGGGCGTTCATTAAATATATGACTCAAAGTAACTTTACCTAGATATTGATGGATGGATATAATAAACGGGGTTTAAGGGGAAAGGATACCTAACCTACTCTTTTCTCCAAAGAAACCTTACAAATGTAGTCGACTGTTTCCTCCTGGACATTAGAAAAAATCTATTAATGCCATATGGCAACGCACTGCGATTAAACGCAAGCGGTTTACGAATAGCTGTAAACGCAGAACCGCGTATCAACACGCAAAATCAGTCATTGAAAAAAACCCTAATGCATGGGCTTGTATCTAATAGAAAGCTATGAGTTGCGTTTTTTTACCCGACTGCGCAACGCAAAGAAGGGTTATTATTTGCGGTTTCAGATCTACGGAAAAACGCAGGCGTTTAATCACAGTGCGTTCTAAGCCTAAACCCTATATCAGCCATACCGAAAACGAATAAAATCAAAACGTAGGGGCATGGTTATGGCAGATCTAGGTTTTAGGGCATAAACATAATATAATTTGCTTTATCCCGGGAGGAAACTGTCGGTCGACTACGTTTGTATTGAGAACGAGTAGGTATACTTTCCTCCTAAGCATTGCACAGGTTTCCGGCTTTTCTAATTCGGAAAATGCATTGTATAATACCTTCGTATATTTCTACCGTCCTTACCTATAAAGGTTGTAATGGGATTACAAACTTATATTATGCTCCCTTGAGATGGCGAAACTCCATAGTTTTTTTATAGAATTTTCTTCTGTTGAAATTAAACTCATTTTTCGGTTTTAATCGCGTTGGTCGTGCAAAATAAAAGTTAAAAGTGTTAATTTAATAAATTAACACTTTTAGCATTTACGGGTCTCTTTTTCAGGATTGACTAGATGTGATCAATAGTTTTTCGTAACTTTTTTACCCGACTGCCGAAGGAGGGTTATGTTTTTTTAATTAGAAAACATTCCAAGATTAAAATATTTTATTTAATGCAATTTAATTAACAAAGATTTAATTAAATTTAATTCAACTACAGGGATTAGGCAGCGAGAGTGACAATATAGGTATAAATTGTCGATTCAGGAATTTCCAAATTTACACACGAAGAAAAACAACTATTTTTAGATATTTTATTTTTAGACATACCTACCTTTACTAATCGGTATAATAGGTATAATAATAACTTACCTAATAATAAAATAACACATTTATTTATAGCTCTCTAATTATTTTATAGTTTAATATATTCAGATCTATTGCGTGGGCTATCTAGCTACATATAGGTAGGTTTAGTGCGTATTTTGTTTGTCTTTAGGTATACTAGATTTAGAAAACTAGTTCTAATGTCTTCCAACTTGGACTTTCCAAAGATGTCACTGCGCAGCTGCGTTCCAAATGAACTAATTTTTGCTTGCTTCTCAAGTTTACTTGCATATTATTAGTGCATAAACCCACGCCGAAAGTACAGATGCTACCAGAAGCTGCGGCCGTGAATGGCAGCGTCCGTACTTCCCTGAACGTTATAGAATTTGTACACCCATAAGTTTGAAACTAGTAATGAACTATTGAAGAAATAAGTGATATACAAAGATAAGAGTTTCATTGAAAAAAAAGTTGCATTCCTAAAATGTTGAAATCTTAGAACAGTTTTGACGCAGATCGTCATTTTCACAACTGGTCATTGCGATAAATTTGGTCACTTTCGCCAAATGTCATTTTCGCAACTGGTCACTTTCGCAAAAGGTCAAACCAACTTTTCATTACCTCAAAATTAATCCATGGCCCAACATTCTTTATGTAAAGTCCGACAGAGTCAAACATAGCAAATGTAAGTAGATAATGGATAAAACTTTAAAATTATGATAGAACACTTAAGAGGTATACATATATGAACTAAACCCAAAATCCATGTCGGGTTGATCGAAAATTGTTGTACCTACATATAATATGTTTTACAAATAATATGTACCTACAAATAATATGTTTATTGATTTTTTTTCTTATGTTTGGATTGTAGGTACATAAATTGTTTCCTACATTACACACAAAATTTCAACAACATTCCGCCATGCAAATAATCAACAATTTTGAATGAACCCGACAGGGCTTTTGCTTTTAGCTCGTTTTAGCTTAATGTTCTAGCATAATTTTACGAAAAATTACAAACTCGTTTTGCGTAAAAAATTGAGTAGAGACATAGTTCAAAATGTTAAGTAAAGAATACGTGGCCAGCCTAAGGAGGCTTACCTTTACCCTTTACCACAATCTCGTATCAATCAAGTACACGAAGACACCGTGAAGGTACCTAGCAAGTTATAAATCCGGGTGTGGATGCTCAGAGCGATAATAATCAAAGGTAAATCGAATTTTTATTCAATTTGATATTGATTTGAATTTTAAAATTACAATCATTTAATTTCATCATCATTTACGTGATAAAAACACATGTTATAAACTCTATAGATTTGAATTAATTTAATAAATAACTAGTTGACCCGGCGAACTTCGAACCGCTTAATACAACTATTGTGTTGTGTAACTATAGTAAATTGTTTTATTTTTTAATTGTAAAAGTAATTGGAAAAAGTTGTACCTTCAATTGATTTTTACGGCACGGAAACATTTTGGAAAACAAACAATTGTAAAAATTATAATAGTTTTAATACGAGTAGGTATAACTAAGTACTAATAACGCTATTTTTATTTAAATTAAATAATAAATAATTAATAAACCATTTAAAATCTCAAGATTTGATATTATAGGTAATCGTTATATTTTACCGGGTCATTATTTACTAGAATCCCGATCCCGCGGGATTATCGGGATCTAAAGTAATCCTCTATCATTAAATGATCCCTGCAAATTTCCATCCATATCGGTCGAATTGTTTGACCGTGTAGAGGGAACAAACAAGCCAACAAACAAACTTTTGGATTTATAATATTAGTTTGGATTATAAAATATGCATATCTAACCCATTTTAGTAGATTTTTATGCATATTTTATTTGTGTTTCGTGTGGCGATTTAGCTGTCCACGGCAGGATACCACGACGGTGACGCTTAGTCGTTTTATACGTTTTAAATGCATTGAGATCAGAATGTCTAACTTTAAATTTGTCTACGATGCATAATACCTACTTACCTGAAATCAACGAGATGTTAGTTGCCTAGTGGTCCGAATGTTTAACAAGCAAAAGTGAGACTTTCTAAGTGGAAAATCGCCTAAAGATCAAAATGTCTACCACGCAAACTGCCTAAAATTTAAAAGGCCAGTTAATATCTTTAATATTTTTATTTGCACAGAACAACTTAGATGTAAGTAGGATATAATAGTAGTAGTATTATGACTTAATACTAGAATCCTCTGAAGGTTTAAATACCTACAACCGGGTCTTCTACCTTAAAAACATCCATAAAAATAAAATAAACATCCTTTTTTATTGATATATCAATACACACAGTACATACAGTAGTCTTACTTATAAGTAATCATTATTGACTACTGTATGTAGTCAATTACTGTTGTACTTATTTTGTTTAATTTAATTTTTACATAATTATGACATTTTAAAACATTGTATGTAAAATGAAATGAACTCTTTCTTGACTTAATACGAAATAATTTCTGCGTGACTGATGATTTATTTTATTATTAACATTTAAATTAAGTTTTATAAACAACTAGCTGACCCGGCGAACTTTGTTCCGCCTTAGAGACAAAATAAAGTATATAGGTACCTTCCTATCATATGTCCGTCTCCTGGATCTAAGTCTCCTGGATCTAAGTCTCCTGGATCTAACCTCCACATCAATTTTCAGCTAAATCGGTTCAGCCGTTCTTAAGTTATAAATAGTGTAACTAACACGGCTTTCTTTTATACACGGTGCTCCGAGGAGGGGGTATTAAGCCGAAGTTCTAGAGGTCTAGGCGAACAACTTTTGTTCTACAAGTTTTGGAAATTCGAAGTATTTTTCGAAAATGTTGAGTTTAAAGTTTGCATGAAAATCAGCTGTTTTTTAGAGTTTGAGGTCATTGGCCTTAAGGTGTCCTTTTATTTTGGACCACTACAATCTAAATATTAATTGAGTTTTGTTTTTACAAAAAACAGCTGTTTTTTTAGTGATACTTTAACTTTAAAATTTTCGAAAATAACGTTCGAATTTCCAAAAGTCGTAGATTAAAAGTTGTTCGCCTAGACCTCTAGAACAACCCCCTTTAGGCTTAATACCCCCTCGTCGAAACACCCTGTATAGATAGATATAATATAATTAAATAATGTACCTAATAATGTTTACCTTGTGTGCCAATTTAAGGCGAGGTCTAATGCACTCTTAACGGCACAATATCTAATGTTATTTAAGCCTAGACTTACAGGACAAATAAAATAATTTATGATTTTTTTTTTAGGCGTCAGGACCCAAATGTATAGAACATTTTAACTCTAACACTTCAACGTAAAATACGATTCATACTGGTATCACTGAAAATACAAAAATCGTGAAATAAAAAAGTGACATACCAGTAACATGAAGGGCCGCCCCGGCCACAGCACACAACACTAGCACAAGTATCACAGTCATTATCAGTCTGTCGTCCACACGTGCAGTCCGCCGTCGCAGCGTCAGTCACTGTCGTCCACAAGTGTCGCTGACGTGCAGTCCGGCGTAGCAGCGTCACTCGCTGTCGTCCACGCGTGCAGTCCGGCGTCGCAGCGTCACTGACTGTCGTCCACACGTGTCGTTGGCGTCGCAGCGTCACTCACTGTCGTCCGTTGGTCACTGACTACGGAGCTCCGGCCACGCGCTGTATTCAACCCCGTTTGTCGCGAGGACAGCGAGACATATATTTATAAGTTTCATCGAACAAACGGGTGGCGTTAAGCGTGAATCACAATCATTTATGTAGGGTTCTGTGTGTACAAGTTTTATTTAATAAAACCGATAATACACGCCGCCCGCGCCGCATTCACTCGCTGTATGTAGGTATGACAATTCTTTTTATTTAAAAATTACAAACATCATCTCATAAAGATAGAAATCAAATAAATAGTGTAAATTATTGTTGCAGGACGTTGCACACAGTTCAATCTTGCTCCAAACTAAGCAACTAGGCTTGTACTATGGGTACTAGACAACGGATATACTACTTATTACAGTACCTGCTTTTTTTTTGTAAATACTTACACATTATACAAAATATAGAATTAGTACATTGAAAAGTTACATTTGAGTGTGCATTTGTCAGAGGACGCAATTTTATTTTTTAGATACCAAGGGGGGGTAAGTTTAAAGTTAAACAATAGTTTGTGGGGTTGTGGGTCTTGTCCCACGGCCACCATCTTGAAAAAAGGGGTTCAAATGGTTTTTATGGTTTATTTGACGAATAGGTCTCACAAAAAAAATAATTAACATTTTGTATTGCAAATAAGATTGGGTACTACAACATTATTTAACTTTTAACTAACCCCCCCCTTGATATCTATAAAAAAAAATTGCGTCCTCTGACAAATGCACGCGGAGCCCAAAAAAATGGAACATATCAATGGATCAAATGCAGCCGAAGGGATAGAAAACACCCAGAACCAGAAACAAACAACTAGAGTCAGATTATGTGAAGAGATGTTTGAAATTAAAGACATTTTTCGGTTTGAGATGTTTTTCAAAAATTGCACCCGACCGGACTTGAACCTGCAACTTCGACAATCCGGGTCGCCCGCTTACCATTTTTGATTTTTTGAAAAACATTTCAAATAATCAATCATCCAAGTGTAAGAAACACTAAAAAAAAATCTAGAGTCAGCATAAAATACTCGTAATCCGCACCGGCGGAAATCGAACCCGCTACCTTCAGCGTCGCAATCGAATGTTCGCTCGACACAGGTTGGCTATTGACTGGACATTGCAAGAAGGAACCCTAAAATAAGTACAAATTTATGCGCTAATCTGGTGAACTTGAATCGTTAATTCATCGCACAGTTTTTTCGCGAGTTGTGGCTCCATATTATTATAGGTAGGTGTAGCGGTTAAGCGGTTACATTCGGTTTGACAACAACGATTTCCTTTAGGTCCAAAATATTGAATTTAACAAAAATGTTGAGATTTCCAAAATGTTAGAGTATAGTCAGGTAAGACCGGATAAGGGAGAAGACCGTATGACTCAAATATCTCCCAAATTAGGTGATTTTGCAAATGCCGGATGCCACAGATTGGTGCGGGGTAAATTGCTCTTGTGAACACCGTGGAAAACACTAAAAACTATCACCTATTTTGGGAGATATTTAAGTCATACGGTCTTTCCCCGTATCCGATCTTACCTGACTATACTCTAAATCTCAAAATGTTGAAAAACACTTAGGAAATCGCGTTTCAATAAGACTTCGATTATTTCGAATGAAAAAAGACTTAGGCCGAGCGCACTTCGAATCCGTTTTCGTCCGAATTTCGAACAATCCCATCCTTTCAAATACTGTGAAACCGCGCAGACTTCATACGAATTAGTCATACGTATACTGATTCGTATGCAATCTGCGTGTTTCCATAGTTACCTACCTACTTGGAAGGATGGAATTGTTCATACATCTTCGTACATTAGCGCAAGAATGATTTCAGACGAAAACGTGAACTTACAAAGTGCGGCCGGCTTAAGTCGAAATACAAAAGACGATCAAAAGATTTTGACATACAAATCTAGTGCCAAGTAATAAAAAAAGAATTTGCGTCATTTTTCATCTTGATTTATCCAAAAGATGATTAAAGATTTTTGCATACATGCCTACTATTTCCAGTGTCAAGTATAATATAATAATTTGCGTCATGTTACAGCTTGTTTTCTATTTACCCGAATACGGAACAAGGAGGAATATGATTTTGACCGCGATGTATGTTAGTAGGGGAGAGTTGGTTATATTAGACCACTTTTAACTTAAACCTTAATATTTCGTTTGCGACAGGACTGAATATACACGAAAAAGGTTGTTATTTTGACTACCTATGACAGGAAAATCAGTTCAAATCAGAAAATAGGCTTTTTGCGGCGGACTGTGATTGGTGCGACTTAGCCGACTAGTCGGTTTAATTGCACTACTAAGTATTTAAATCGTACCACTGATAAAAATATCGTACCTACTATTGAATAACAAAAAGCATTTTATTCGTTTCTAATCATAGACGTGTTTTCCGGTTGTGTAACACAAAGAAAACGTAAACGAAAACTTTTATACTTAATTAAAAAAAAAAAAAAAGAAGTTACAATAATTTAGTCCCTTAGATCGGTCCGTCTTCTTGTAAAATGTTTAAAAATAGTTGTCTGGTCGACATGTATAAAAATGGAGCATCAGAATTTACGTGAAGTTGAGTAATTATTTTGGTTTTTAAAGCGACTGCAAAGCAATACGGCTGACGAAAAGTGTCTGAGAGTATTGGTGACTTATTTTTAAGTATATTACCTAAAATATACATGAAAATCAGCTTGGAGAAATTATATTTATGTACCTTGATGACTTGATATCTGAGAATTGGTCGTCGTCGAAACTGCCGTCGCTAGCAAGGCTAGCTAGCTAGGCAAGCAGGCTAGCAAGTAGGCGTGCGTTCTTAGTACTTACTAACACTACTCAATCGACAACATTTCGTTAGTTAGAAATACGTGATGTCTGCTGGCCGGACATCACGTATTATCTTGGACTACAGTGTGCCTAGGTCCGATAAACATTTGCCTGTGCCTTCATAACATAACATAACGTCTAACTAAACTACAACATAATTCAACAAATGAGGTATTGTAAAAAGCGCCTAGGCCGCCTAGCTAGACCATCTGCTGGTTATAGGCTATATTACGCCGCAATAAGTTTATTAAGGCGCCCTCCGGAGGCTATAACGTCATGGATTAACAAATTCTTTTCGATTCTTTTTCATAAAAGTGCCATGTATGTACTAATATAAATTCAATATACCTAATCATATGTTTGCCTGATGAAATAAAACTCCAAAATAATTTAAATAAAAACAGTAAAAAACTTAAACCCGGTTAGGTAGAAAATGATTAAAAGAAACAAACTACATAAAATCGCACAAAAAATCTAAAAACTTATGAAACAAGAAGCATACAGAGTGGTAGCTTAGGTAATCCTGAAGCAATCTCAAAGTCTCCTTGCAACTGTAGGCTACTTAAAGTATATCTATCCGTTGTCTAGTACCCATAATACAAGCCCAGTAGCTTAGTTTGGCTGGGTTGGGCACCAGATTGCTCCGGTACCGTAAAAGTCCGGATTGGATCAAGTTATGTTAAACAACAATAAAATAAAGTTAATGATTTACGTTTGAAAAGTTCAGCTTCTAAACCGGTCATACCGAGCGGGTTCTCGATGTGCATTATGCTATATTATTTAGCATAATTATATTATTTATGTTATTTTTTATTTTATTTATGTCATATACCTACTACTTATATCAGAAACTTAGATCAAAAGAGTTAACAAAGAACTGACAATTTTAAAGGGTTAACAAAGAACTGAAAACGTAAAAAAAGAGTTATCACTTTCAAATAAATGTATGAGTTTTTGGTTTACATCTGAGATTCTGAAACATATAGGTGTGTCGTCGTGCGAATTTACACGTGTATATAGGTAAGTCTGTCTGTCTGAACTAAGAGATCTACTAAACTGACACTTGGATAAAAATAATTCAAAATAAGCCTTCTTTGCGTCGCGCAGTCGGTCGGGTAAAAATAGTTTGAAAATACCCCTATAGAGCCATATTTTTAAAGGTTCAAAAATGCCACTCCTGCACTCGTATTATCGATAAACATAATAACGAATTCTCTTTTACTACAATGCAGCAATGTACTGAGTGAACATCTAGATAGACAATATGGATGCAGGTGCTCTTCGAAACCAGTTTCGAAGGATCCTGGTCCCGGGACCAGGGCCCAAAGGACTCCATCTCTGATTTGATAGTAGTCAACTGGGCCCACGATCGATTATTGAACGGAAATATTTTTTTGTTATTTGATAATATACCGTATTTTTAATAATATCAGTGCTAGATTAAGTATTATCCGTTTGTGCTATAATAAGTAAAATTATACAAAATCCAATTTAATACTAATATCATTTTGGTCAAAACGCGTTGAAGTCTTTTGTATGAACTGAAATTTTTAAGAGGATAGTCTCCATTCTTTTTCTCCATACAAACGTAGTTTACAATTTCCTCCCTGGATAAAGACATTATAGCAAATATGTTTATGCCATAAAACTTATATCTGTCATGACTATGAATCTACCTTTTTATTTATTTTATTTTATTATTTTTTATTATTATTTTAATTAGAAATAGGTACACTAAAGAAAAACCTTTTTCTTTTATAGGCTACTTATACTGTCAAAATAAGTATCTGATTACTATACGTACGATAGACATACATGAAAATAATTTGCTGCGGGCGCTAAGATGCTAAGACGAAGTCGATGAATGACCATTAAAACGCCAAAAGCATCATTGAGTTTGCGGTAACGTTACCGCAGTGGCTGTTTGCAACTATCTTCCTTCTGATGTCATAATAATATATCTACTGTTAAGGTTGAGATCAATGCTACGATCTACCTATCTATTCTATAAATAAGAAGGTATGTAGGTATGTATGTTCTAAATATATATTTTGCTTGTGTAGGTCGCTCGAATAGATACATTTGATGTAGGTATATAATATACTAGCTGTGCCCCGCGGTTACACCCACGTAAATCCCAAACTTGATGGATATCCTATGTAACATAACTTAAATTATCCGTATGCAAATTTTCAAATATATAAACTTTCGGATTTATGGCGTTAGTTTAGATTGCCGATAAACTATAGCTATAGGCAGACATGTCCTAGCAACCTACGACCATAACTCACTCATTATAATGACATTTGAATAAATTTGTAATATTTAACGAGTAGGTTTGTTTGTTTATTGGTATCTATTCATAAAATTCATGAAGGATATTGATCCTTTTATTACTAAAAGTGGCCTCAAACTAAAACTTTAGATGTGCCGACTATAGATTTTGCCGAATAGCCTAGGTTTTAAAATAGTCGACTAGCGAAAAAAAACAGCACTGCTAGTAATAAAAAGTAAAAAAAAGTAAGGTACCACATACCTACTCAGAGACATGAAATTTGTTTTCGGCTTATTATTTTTACCTTTTTAAAGTTTAGTTTTGTTTTAACTTTGAAGATTTTTTAAGTCGGGGTTTTTTTAAATTTTTAATTTAATTTTTTTATTTCACCCTTTTTGTAAGGTCGATTTTGATTAAACATGCATATTGTTGTCACAGAAGTTAAGTCCTTTCATTTGATACCCCACTCGGGCATATTTGAAAACATTCGAATTTTATTGTCGAGCTTCAACCCACATATATTATGAACGAACATAGCTAATAGATAGATTTTGATCGAACATAGCTAAGAACACTCGCGCAAGAGTCACCTATCAACCAAAAAAAACTAAATTGAAATCGGTCTATCCGTTCGTGAGCTACGATGCCACAGCCAGATACACACACACACACACACACACACACACAGACAGACAGACACGTCAAACTTATAACACCCCTCTTTTTCCGTCGGGGGTTAATAATATTGACTAAGTCCATTAACCCTTAAATCGATAACGGGAACTCCAGGATACGGTCCTTTTAAAAAAATCCTGTGGACAAATTACTATTTATAAACTATTTTTTATAATCTTTAACACTTTTGTATACATCTGGCAATGGTAGAAAAAATAATTTGAGTTCATTTCAGCTGTAAGAAGTCCACTGCTGGACATAAGCCTCCCTCATAGATTTCCAGATGCTTCGGTCATAAGTGGCCTGCATCCATCGTGAACCCGCGGCCTTAACTAAGTCGTCCGTCCATCTTGTTGGTGGACGTCCAACGCTGCGCTTTCCGATCCGCGGTCTCCATTCGAGAACTTTTCGGCCCCAACGACCATCTGTTCTCCGTGCTATATGTCCTGCCCACTGCCACTTCAAAGAGCTAATCCGTTTGGCTATGTCGGTGACCCTCGTTCTTCTACGTATCTCCTCATTTCTGATTCGATCCCGTAGAGAAACCCCGAGCATAGCTCTCTCCATAGCTCTTTGAGCAACTCTAAGCTTATTCATAAGGCCTATAGTGAAGCACCACGTTTCGGATCCGTATGTCATCACTGGCAACACACACTGATTGAAGACTTTCGTCTTAAGGCACTGAGGTATTTTAGACGAAAAGACGTTGCGGAGCTTCCCGAACGCTGCCCATCCGAGCTGGATTCGACGATTGACCTCTTTCTCGAAGTTGAACCTACCTAACTGGACTGTCTGTCCTAGGTATACGTACGCGTCAACAACTTCGAGAGCCGAATTCTCAACCATAACAGGGGTAGGTACAACATGGGCATTAGACATGACTTTCGTCTTGTCCATGTTCATCCTAAGACCTACCCGCTGGGAGACTTGATTGAGGCCTTCGAGCATCGTACTGAGTTCCTCCATCGACTTTGCCATGACTACAATATCGTCGGCAAACCGAAGGTGAGTGATGTATTCGCCGTTAATATTGATACCCAGTCCTTTCCATTCCAGAAGCTTGAAGGCGTCTTCCAAAGCGGCCGTAAAGAGTTTCGGAGATATCACGTCTCCCTGTCTTACGCCTCTCTTCAATAGAATCGCCCTCGAACTCTGTTCCTGTACTCGGACCGACATCGTGGCGTTTTTATACAAACACTTCAACACTTCGATATACCGATAGTCAATATGGCATCGTTGGAGAGACTCGAGTACCGCCCACGTTTCGATCGAATCAAAGGCTTTCTCGTAGTCCACAAACGCTAGACAGAGCGGCAAGTTATACTCTTCGGTCTTCTGTATAACCTGTCGTAGCGTATGTATGTGGTCTACGGTACTATAACCTTTTCGGAACCCGGCTTGTTCGGGAGGTTGGAAGTCATCAAGCCTGCGTTCGAGACGATTTGCAATGACCCTAGAAAAAAGCTTATAAACATGGCTCAAAAGCGAGATGGGTCTATAGTTCTTTAATAAGGTGTTATCACCCTTCTTAAAGAACAACACCACCACGCTTTCGTTCCATGCCTCGGGCGTGGTACCTTCGAGCAAAACGGAATTGAAGAGCCTCTGAAGGACTTTAAGTACCGGTGATCCACCCGCTTTCAGAAGCTCAGAAGTAATTCCGTCCTCACCAGGCGCCTTGTTGTTCTTAAGCTGTTTCAGGGCCATCCTAATCTCATACAGACTGATGTCCGGGATATCTTCGGTAAAGTGTCGGGTCAGTTTGGCTCTTTGGTCTGAGGTCACACTTGTAACAGGCTCAGCCACTGAATCGTAGAGCCGTCCATAGAACTTTTCGACCTCTCTCAACACTTCCGCTTTCGTCGACGCTACACTGCCATCATCCCGCTTCAGCTTTGTCATTCGGCTTTGCCCAATAGACATATCTCTTGCGAACACTTTGGAGCCTTTATTCCGCTCTATCGTATCTTTAATACGAGCAGTATTAAAGATACGAATATCGTGTCGCAAGGATTTCCAGATACGTCTATTAAGCTGCCTGTGTGACTCAACATCATCGGGGGTCTGCAGTCTCAGCGAGCGTCGTTCAGCCATAAGGTTAAGAGTGTAGTCGGAGAGCTTCTGAGTTTCACTATTACGGCGAGTCTTAAAGAACTGAGACCCGACCGCATGGACAGTTTCCACGAACCTGTTATTAATCTCGTCCACCGACGCGTGATCTTCTAGACAATCAAAGCGATTTGAAAGCTCGAGTTGAAAGCTCTCGGGGTTTTCGATCTGAGCGCGAGTAGGTCGGAGCGTGGACTTCATTAAACCAGACCGTTCTAGTTTAACGTTTATATTCAATGTGCCTCTCACAATTAGGTGATCACTACCGGTTTTCACCCTATGAATCACTGAGACGTCATTGAATATTCGTCTCTTGTCGGTCATAATGAAGTCAATCTCGTTTCTCGTGGAACCATCGGGGCTCATCCAGGTCCATTTCCTGTGAGGCGGCTTCCGAAAGAAAGAATTCATCATAAAGAGTCCTTCTTTCTCCAGAAAATCGGCCAGCCTCTGTCCCCTAGGGTTCCGTTGCCCATACCCGAAGTTCCCCACCTTCAACTCATTATCGCTTCTCTTGCCCAGCCTCGCATTAAAGTCCCCCATAACAACATTGAAGTGAGTTTTGTTAGTATGTATGGCCCTACTAATGTCCTCATACATAGACTCTACCTCCTCATCTGGGTGTGACGAAGTCGGCGCATAAACCTGAACGACCTTCAGCGAGTACCTTTTAGATATTTTGAGTGTTAGGTATGCGACCCTGCTCGACACACTGTCGATGGTAATGATGTTGCTAATGAGGGACTTGTGGACGAGAAATCCGACACCACCTTGGGACTGTTGGTCGCCCTCCCGGTAGAAAAGCAGGTTACCAGATTTCAGAGTTATCGTGTCCTGGCCCTCTCTACGGACTTCAGACAACCCCAAAATATCCCACCGTAACTTGCTCAGTTCTTCTTCCAGCTCAACAATATTCTCGTCAGTCCTCAAAGTGCGTATGTTGTGTGTTGCCAGGGCCAGTTGTCTTTTGGATTGGTAGCCGGGCGACTGCCGGGGATTCTTAGCACCCCTAGCCCCGCCGTTACCGAGACCGCTACCGTAGTCCGGGCTAGCGGGGCTGCCGGGGACTCGGGGCCGTTTGTTGCACTTTCTGTCCATAAAGGGATTTGCCAATACTCGCCACGCTTGGCAGGCGGGTTGGCGAGCGCAGTATAATTTGTATTTGAACAAGAAGGTGCTGCTGCCCATCTTCTGCTATATTTCCCTTAGTCGGTTTTTACGACACCCACGGGAAGAAAGGGGGCAGTGCTATTCGTAACCGACACTGCATGGACTTATTATTATTATATACTAATTTGAGTTGGCAACACTGAAATTTATTTGTCAAATTCGAAATGGCGTCGAAGCGCCAACAAGTTCCACCGACACGGGTAAGTTTTTATTGAATTTCTTAGATATTTTGCACGAACCCATACCTTTTTTTACTAAAAATCGAATGTATAAATGTCAAAGAAGAGATAACGATATCATGTTTCGATCAATATCTGTAAATAATAAAATAACAACGTTCAAAATATGTCCGTATCCCGTGGTTCCCGTTGTCAAGTGTGGAGCGATTAGAATGTATCATGGCACGGGTACCACGAGGTACGATGCCAACTTTTTAACAGTTTTCACTTGGAGTTTTTTAATATATATTTTTTTATTGTGATGGTTTATGTGTGTTTTGGGGTGGCTGCATTTTGCATATTTTTTTTCTTTTTGCTTCAGTGCTTGCAACTAACAAGAGCACGCAAAATTTTGGCTTTGGTTCCCGCTCAAAACGCTTGTTCCGATGATGAAAGCTATATTTCTGACAGTGAACATCATTTAGAACCGCTTTCTTCACCTGTTATAAGTTCAGATCCGCAATCATTAGATTCCTCATTTGAAAATTTAAATATTTTGGACGATTTATCTGACTCTCCCGATGAAATTCCTGCGACTTTGAACAATGTTTCCAACAATAATGCTAGCATAATACTTCAAGATTTTGCCAATGAAACTGTGCCACTGACACCAACTTTTAATGAAGTTTTTCCGTCTCCTTCTACAAACAATTATGAAGCTATTCCCACTCTTGATTCTATACAATCTGTCCCTACTCCATCAACAATAAATTCACCTGTTGCGCCGATTACTAGACGCAGACGTCAAAACACTGTAGCGACTATTGCCAAAAAGATTAAAAAGACTAAATTAGTTTTAAATTACAATTGGTCAAAAAGTTCATTCAGATAGAGAGCTATGATAGATGAACATTTACATGAACTGCACAAAACGGACATAGATACGGCGTTAGATTATTTTTATTACTTTTTCTCGTCGGACATAATCTCAGACATCACTCAAAATACGAACTTATATTCTGTGCAGCAGCTAGATAGATCCATACAAGTAACTGAAAACGACATTAAAAGTTTTTTGGCAATAGAAATGTTAATGGGTATTGTGAAAATGCCTGCCTATACTGATTATTGGGCTAATAGAACTCGATATGCCCAAATAGCGGATATAATGAGTCTAAAGAGGTATGAGCAAATAAGGCGCCACATTCATTTTGTGGACAACATTGACGATGACAGTTCTGATAGGTATTTCAAGATACGTCCTGTTATGGAAAAAATACGCCAAAATTTTTTACAATTAGAAGAAGAAGGTCAATATTCAATAGACGAAATGATGATTCCATACAAGGGCAGAAAAGCTGGTAAAAGAAAGCAATATGTTAAAAACAAACCAAAGAAATGGGGTTTTAAAAATTTTGTACGTGCTGGTGTGTCAGGGCTTATTTACGATTTCATTATGTACGGTGGCGAAGATACATTTCGTGGATACACATTCACTAATATAGAAAATGGTCTTGGCTTGGGGGGACAGGTTGTAATAGCTTTGTGTAAAAGTATCAAGAAAAGACCGTGCAGAATTTACGCAGATAACTTTTTTATGTCACCAGAATTAGTAAACGTACTAAGAGAACAGTATGGAATATTTATCCTAGGGACTATTCGAAGCAACCGACTCCGAGGCTGTCAAGATTTACTGCCAAAGGATCCACAAATAAAAAAAAAGCCAAGGGGATACAGTACGCAATTAGTTTGCAACAAAAATAAATTGGCAGTTGTAAAATGGCACGATAATAAGGTTGTAACAATGATAAGTTCCTACGTTGATTCACATCCAATTGAAAAGATAAAAAGGTATAGCAAAGAGACTAAAACTAAGGTTGACGTTTCGTGTCCGCAAGTAATCAAGGAATACAATAAGTATATGGGTGGTGTGGACCTAGCTGATATGCTTATATCCTTATACAGGACACCATTTAAAACCAGAAGATGGTACTTGGGTATATTTGCCCAACTTATTGACATGTGTGTCAACAACGCATGGTTATTATATAGAAGAGATAATAGAGCTAAGTTATCACTAAAAGAATTTCGGTTTGAGGTTTATGAAGGTTTGCGTGCAGCAGGAAGGTTGATAGAAAAAGAGGGTACCTTGGTAGATATCGCAGCTGCAAGAAAAATATTAAAACCGAAACCGACTACTAATCGACCTGCAGAAAGTGTCCGTTTCGATAATGTTGGACATTTTGCAGAGATTCAAGAGAAAAAAGCACGTTGTCGTTATTGTAAAGAAGGGAAAACTCGGGTTTATTGTACAAAATGCAATATTAGCTTATGTTTTGTGGTAGGTGAGAAAAATTCTCGGAACTGTTTTCGCCTTTTTCATAGTAAATAAGTTATTTTTTTCTTAACGACTTTGTTTTTTTTCTTAATTAGTTATTTTTTTTATTAAACATGTTCATTTTTTACTAAATAAAGTATTTAAAGTAAGTATTTTATTGTTATTATTTTTATGTACAATTCGGCAATGTACTCTGGAGGACCCGTAGTCGATAGTGTATCATTCGTAGACTAATCGGCATCGTATCTCGTAGAACCCGTCAATTTTCTCGAAAATGGTATATCTAGGATTTTTTTAAATATTTTTTTGGGGTTCTAGGGTCCATAAATAACAGAAAATACATCAAATTTTATTTTAAACATTTTTTTTAGGTCTTGCCAGATTAAGGGTTAAGGCCAAACGTACCCCTTATGTTGGCTGCAATCCCCTTCTGAATGGCCACATACAGTCCGTAATTAGTAAATTATTAGGAAAATAAAATACGTCAGTCAAACAGCGGAATCCCTGGCGCAAAGGACTCTAAAACGCAGCCAGCATTTCCTCGTTGACTATCAAAAGCAAGGAACATCCTCTGCACCAGAAACCTAGACGAACCTGTTTCTAGACTATTTTAATTAATATTGTTGCGTTTGAACAAAGTAAATCAATAAACAAACATTTGTATCAGACAACAAAGCGCAGTGATCTTGAATCATACATAAGTTTACATAACATAACAACAAGTAGGGTAGACTGGGTACGGTTGGGCCAATTTTCATTTGACCGACCATAATTCTGAAAATATGATACTTAGCTAAAAGAAGTAAAGTTTATATAAAAATATAAACATTTGCCTACATCTGAATACTAAGATTGTGTTCCTAAGTCCAACAGTTAGCTCACAGGAGCAAGTTGAAAAAAAAAAGAAAAATGTCACAACCGACCTGACCCCAAGGACAGTTGTGACAGTGCCTGGGGTTGATCGTGACAGGTACAAAAATACACCAAAATGACTTAAAATTGGTTTTAATGTAAGATAATCTGCCTTTAATCTTAATTCTCTAATGTTCGCGCCACTTTCATTGCATTTTCGGATGTACCTTGATAAGGACATTCGATTATCTTGGTTGCAGCACTGCGCAGTAAAGTGCTGCTTTTTACATGTATGGATGCGTCCTGATGCTGGCTTATATTAAGCTATTCGAGCACTGCTAAGTTGTGGCGGAAGCACTTCCTCGTCGTAACGTCGCGAATTTCTTTGTGACTGTCACCTATTGTATGGTTATGCCGACGGAATTCGGGATAAAACGACAACACGCTTTCGCCACGACTGATAAGTGCGTATATAGCCTTAGCCTTGCCTCAATCGGTTTTGCTCGTGCGCTTTCAGGTTACCAAAAAGCAAAAAAAAATACGCTTGGCTTAGTCACAACCGCACCCAGCAACAATGGCACAACTATCCAACCAAAATGCTCTTTCGTACAAAAGCAAGCGTCAAGAAAATACAAAACTATTTACGTAGATAGTATAGACTGATATTTAGTTGCTAATTTTATACTCATAATTAGGTAAAACACTCATACTTGTACCTATTTTCATAAAGACACAATCACAAAAATAAGCGGTGTTAGTCTAGTGGTAGATACCCCGGCTTTCATTCTGAGAGTCGTGGGTTCGAATCCAGACCGACCGCGCACCAATGTCTTTTTCTTTAAGAAAAAGGTATGTGCGCTAATAACATCACTCATACGGTGAAGGAAAAACATCGTGAGGAAACCAACATGTCCTAGGACTCACCACGGTCCGAAGACATGGGATATTCAGTGTTTTCTATGTATCATATGTATGTATTTACAAAAAAAAAAGTATAATATGTAGTATATCCGTTGTCTAGTACCCATAGTACAAGCCTAGTGCTTAGTTTGGGGCTAGATTGCGCTGTGTCTAACGTCGTGCATTATTTATTTATTTATAAGTCTAACAAAAAAAATATTTTTGACCATCAAAAATAAGATTGTCTCCTACACTCGTCAAAGTAGCACGATGGCTGACGCAATACTGTGACACGTAATCAAACGCTCTTACCGCTCCTTTATTCCCTTGCACCCCCTACTCTATCTCTTTTAGTTTCGATAATAAAGCGACTGTCACTTTTGTCCTGAGGCACAATCGTACCCAGTCTACCCTAATGTAAATAAAGAAATCCGTTGAGTGGTTTGGAAGATACGAGGGGATAAAGAATTTTACAAACATACAGATAGGCGAAAAAAACATAACTTTCCTTGCAGCCGGGTAATAAAAGATCAGCGCACGCGCAGATTACCTCTACCTTACAAGAGGATTATCATGAATAAACACAATGTGACATAATGAATGAAGTACAAACTTTATTATATTTGTGTATTTTTTTGATAAACTGTTTCAGTCAGGAGGAAAGTGTACCTACTCTTTCTCCATATAAACGTAGTCGACTGTTTCCTCCCTGGATTAAAGCAAATATTTATGTTTATGCCATAAAACCATACAAACCCTTGGACATGAGTACCGTGTTTGAGTATTTTATGTTTAATCATGATTCATATGGACCACCGCACCGTAAGGAAAATATAATATAGGAGGAAAATATAATCAATGGGTGTAAAAGGTAACTTTAACTTTATTACAATTGTATTTTTTTACCTACCTGCATTTTTGCATTACCCAGCATTACGTTTTTGTCAAGTATATAAATAAAATATACAAGAAACGTAGTTTGCTATTAAATGTACATAGGCGTTTTTACATTGATGATGTTTTTCTTAAAGTGGGAGACAAAGAGGGATATAAAGTGTTCTAGGGAAATATGCTAGTCACTATAAGTTTCCAATGAATGTTAGGTATCTGCTTTAAAACAAAATCTTTATGTTTGTGAACTTAGCACAGCATTGTTCAGCACATCAAAAAATAATGTGAGTTCTATTAGCATGCAGTCGAGTTCTATAGTTCCTGATACTTTTTATAAATAGTTCTGGCTCTATTGGCTTAAATTTTTTTTTTTTAAATGATGTGCTAACTTCTCGGTATTTTTCAGCACATCACAAAATTATTTGATTTTTATTTGAATAGAGCTTAGTTCTACAGTTCCTGATACTTTTTAGAAATAGTTCTGGGGTTTTTCGTCAAAAAAATCAAATATAAAAATTCGACAGTCATTTTGTCCAGCAAATCTGAATAGTCGATTAATACTATTGTCGTCGTTCCATGTGCTGGCAGAGGCTTGAACTCACGCTGTTTTACTAAATTCGGGATAGCACTTCGACTTACAAATCGATTCCAGTCCGGAACTCACATTTTAACGCCAGCACAGCATACCAAACCATCAAAGTAGACAAAAAAAAAGTCATTCTGCCAAATTCGAGTATTGACAAAATGCCATTGTTTTCGTTCCAAAATTGCAGAGGGGCTAGAACTCATGCGATTTAAACAGATCTTGGACTTTACTTCGACTTACATATCGATTCTAGTCCGAAACTCACATTTTACAGCCAGCACAGCATACCAAATCATCAAAGTAGACGAAAAAAAAGTTATTCTGCCAAATTCGAGTATTGAAAAAATGCTATTATTTTCGTTCCAAAATTGCAGAGGGGCTAGAACTCATGCGATTTAAGCAGATCTTGGACTTTACTTCGACTTACAAATCGATTCCAGTCCGGAACTCACATTTTACTGCCAGCACAGCATACCAAATCATCAAAGTAGACGAAAAAAAAAGGGATTCTGCCAAATTCGAGTATTGAAAAAATGCTATTGTTTTCGTTCCAAAATTGCGGAGGGGCTAGAACTCATGCGATTTAAGCAGATCTTGGACTTTACTTCGACTTACAAATCGATTCCAGTCCGGAACTCACATTTTACTGCCAGCACAGCATACCAAATCATCAAAGTAGATGAAAAAAAAAAGAGATTCTGCCAAATTCAAATATTGAAAAAATGCTATTGTTTTCGTTCCAAAATTGCAGAGGGGCTAGAACTCATGCGATTTAAGCAGATCTTGGACTTTACTTCGACTTACAAATCGATTCCAGTCCGGAACTCACATTTTACTGCCAGCACAGCATACCAAATCATCAAAGTAGACGAAAAAAAAGGGATTCTGCCAAATTCAAATATTGAAAAAATGCTATTGTTTTCGTTCCAAAATTGCAGAGGGGCTAGAACTCATGCGATTTAAACGAATCTTGGACTTTACTTCGACTTACATATCGATTCCAGTCCGGAACTCACATTTTACTGCCAGCACAGCATACCAAATCATCAAAGTAGACGAAAAAAAAAAGGGATTCTGCCAAATTCAAATATTGAAAAAATGCTATTGTTTTCGTTTCAAAATTGCAGAGGGGCTAGAACTCATGCGATTTAAGCAGATCTTGGACTTTACTTCGACTTACAAATCGATTCCAGTCCGGAACTCACATTTTACTGCCAGCACAGCATACCAAATCATCAAAGTAGACGAAAAAAAAAAGGGATTCTGCCAAATTCAAATATTGAAAAAATGCTATTGTTTTCGTTTCAAAATTGCAGAGGGGCTAGAACTCATGCGATTTAAGCAGATCTTGGACTTTACTTCGACTTACAAATCGATTCCAGTCCGGAACTCACATTTTACTGCCAGCACAGCATACCAAATCATCAAAGTAGACGAAAAAAAAGGGATTCCGCCAAATTCAAATATTGAAAAAATGCTATTGTTTTCGTTCCAAAATTGCAGAGGGGCTAGAACTCATGCGATTTAAGCAGATCTTGGACTTTACTTCGACTTACAAATCGATTCCAGTCCGGAACTCACATTTTACTGCCAGCACAGCATACCAAATCATCAAAGTAGACGAAAAAAAAAAGGGATTCTGCCAAATTCAAATATTGAAAAAATGCTATTGTTTTCGTTCCAAAATTGCGGAGGGGCTAGAACTCATGCGATTTAAGCAGATCTTGGACTTTACTTCGACTTACAAATCGATTCCAGTCCGGAACTCACATTTTACTGCCAGCACAGCATACGAAATCATCAAAGTAGACGAAAAAAAAAAAGGGATTCTGCCAAATTCAAATATTGAAAAAATGCTATTGTTTTCGTTCCAAAATTGCAGAGGGGCTAGAACTCATGCGATTTAAGCAGATCTTGGACTTTACTTCGACTTACAAATCGATTCCAGTCCGGAACTCACATTTTACTGCCAGCACAGCATACCAAATCATCAAAGTAGACGAAAAAAAAGGGATTCCGCTAAATTCAAATATTGAAAAAATCCTATTGTTTTCGTTCCAAAATTGCAGAGGGGCTAGAACTCATGCGATTTAAGCAGATCTTGGACTTTACTTCGACTTACAAATCGATTCCAGTCCGGAACTCACATTTTACTGCCAGCACAGCATACTAAATCATCAAAGTAGACGAAAAAAAAGGGATTCCGCCAAATTCAAATATTGAAAAAATGCTATTGTTTTCGTTCCAAAATTGCAGAGGGGCTAGAACTCATGCGATTTAAGCAGATCTTGGACTTTACTTCGACTTACAAATCGATTCCAGTCCGGAACTCACATTTTACTGCCAGCACAGCATACCAAATCATCAAAGTAGACGAAAAAAAAAGGGATTCTGCCAAATTCAAATATTGAAAAAATGCTATTGTTTTCGTTCCAAAATTGCAGAGGGGCTAGAACTCATGCGATTTAAACGAATCTTGGACTTTACTTCGACTTACAAATCGATTCCAGTCCGGAACTCACATTTTACTGCCAGCACAGCATACCAAATCATCAAAGTAGACGAAAAAAAAAGGGATTCTGCCAAATTCAAATATTGAAAAAATGCTATTGTTTTCGTTCCAAAATTGCAGAGGGGCTAGAACTCATGCGATTTAAGCAGATCTTGGACTTTACTTCGACTTACAAATCGATTCCAGTCCGGAACTCACATTTTACTGCCAGCACAGCATACCAAATCATCAAAGTAGACGAAAAAAAAAAGGGATTCTGCCAAATTCAAATATTGAAAAAATGCTATTGTTTTCGTTCCAAAATTGCAGAGGGGCTAGAACTCATGCGATTTAAACGAATCTTGGACTTAACTTCGACTTACATATCGATTCCAGTCCGGAACTCACATTTTACTGCCAGCACAGCATACCAAATCATCAAAGTAAACGAAAAAAAAAAGGGATTCTGCCAAATTCAAATATTGAAAAAATGCTATTGTTTTCGTTCCAAAATTGCGGAGGGGCTAGAACTCATGCGATTTAAGCAGATCTTGGACTTTACTTCGACTTACAAATCGATTCCAGTCCGGAACTCACATTTTACTGCCAGCACAGCATACCAAATCATCAAAGTAGACGAAAAAAAAGGGATTCTGCCAAATTCAAATATTGAAAAAATGCTATTGTTTTCGTTCCAAAATTGCAGAGGGGCTAGAACTCATGCGATGTAAGCAGATCTTGGACTTTACTTCGACTTACAAATCGATTCCAGTCCGGAACTCACATTTTACTGCCAGCACAGCATACCAAATCATCAAAGTAGACGAAAAAAAAGGGATTCCGCCAAATTCAAATATTGAAAAAATGCTATTGTTTTCGTTCCAAAATTGCAGAGGGGCTAGAACTCATGCGATTTAAGCAGATCTTGGACTTTACTTCGACTTACAAATCGATTCCAGTCCGGAACTCACATTTTACTGCCAGCACAGCATACCAAATCATCAAAGTAGACGAAAAAAAAAGGGATTCTGCCAAATTCGAGTATTGAAAAAATGCTATTGTTTTCGTTCCAAAATTGCAGAGGGGCTAGAACTCATGCGATTTAAGCAGATCTTGGACTTTACTTCGACTTACAAATCGATTCCAGTCCGGAACTCACATTTTACTGCCAGCACAGCATACCAAATCATCAAAGTAGACGAAAAAAAAAAGGGATTCTGCCAAATTCAAATATTGAAAAAATGCTATTGTTTTCGTTCCAAAATTGCGGAGGGGCTAGAACTCATGCGATTTAAGCAGATCTTGGACTTTACTTCGACTTACAAATCGATTCCAGTCCGGAACTCACATTTTACTGCCAGCACAGCATACGAAATCATCAAAGTAGACGAAAAAAAAAGGGATTCTGCCAAATTCAAATATTGAAAAAATGCTATTGTTTTCGTTCCAAAATTGCAGAGGGGCTAGAACTCATGCGATTTAAACGAATCTTGGACTTTACTTCGACTTACATATCGATTCCAGTCCGGAACTCACATTTTACTGCCAGCACAGCATACCAAATCATCAAAGTAGACGAAAAAAAAAAGAGATTCTGCCAAATTCAAATATTGAAAAAATGCTATTGTTTTCGTTCCAAAATTGCAGAGGGGCTAGAACTCATGCGATTTAAACGAATCTTGGACTTTACTTCGACTTACATATCGATTCGTTCGATTTTCGTTTAAAAAGCACGACGTATACTTAAGTACAGTTTCTAAATTTTTTTTGACCATAGAAGGATTCTGCCGCGAATGCAACGCAAAGATCCATTGTACATTGTTGAAAGAGCCAATGGTAGGAGTTGACGTGATACTCCAATGTAACGTTGACGGCATAAGGCCAGAATCCCATTCTGGTAAAAAAAGGAGACAATTGAGAGGCGCTCGTCGCCTCAAAGTTGCAGACTATCTTATTGATGGCCGGAAAGATGCGGTGACATGGCGACGAAAAGAAGTTGGCCGGATAAAGAAATTTGGTGGTAAAAATCCGCCAATCTTACCGAGTACTGAAGTCATCCGAAAAGCCAAGGAACAGAGATTGTTGAATAAATATGGATTAAAGTTCGGAAACCCTGCAATAAATTTATGAAATAGTGCTGAACACGGTAAGTTGGTAGGTTGCATACAATCCGTCGGGTTGTATCGATTCAACTGTATATATTGGCTCCCCGAACAACTTCAAATATACATCTCCCGATGTCGAAATGACCCTAACGCAACATTAGCAATCGATGCTACGGGAGGAATTGCTAAACGCGATAAGTCACAGAAACCACATATTTTTTTGTATCAGTGTGTGCTCGTGACGAAAGATGGTAGCGTACCAACTTTTCAGATGGTTTCAGCCGACCAAAGATCCATCATCGTCGCTTATTTTTTGAGCCACATTCTTGCTGCAAATGCCCCTATCCCGCCCATTGTCGTAACTGATTTTGGGTGGTCATTGTTAATTGCGGTGGCACGAATATTTGGCCAATGCGCAAGTTTGAATGATTATATGCAAAAATGTTATGATGCTATTGTAAATGGGGCATCGGCGCTGCCATCGACGTTTATGCGATTGGACGTATGTCATCTGTCATCAATGATAACGCGATGGCCTTGTTTAAAAGGAAAGGATAAGTCTTTGGTACGGCGATTTTATAAACGATGCATTGGAAAAGCTTGCCAAATTTCGAATCTGGAAGACTTATCTTACTTCCTTGAATCAGTTCTTGTCGTTGCGCTTAGCCAATGTATTGGGTCCGGGCCAGGTGACAAGACCTTACCATCAGTTGATCGACTCCGTTTTTTAAATAATAGGATTAAAGGAATTGAAACGACGAACGATGACGACGATGAAGCTACAGAGCAAAGCAATCAAGAAGCCGGTGAAAGTGTCGACGAGGAATCTGACGCAAATCCGGAGCTGAATCTCGTACAAAGTGAAGTGCTCAGGCCTGGCTGGAAATTGTGGTGTGATGGCCTATATAATGCTGCCTTTGAAATTGCTGATCACTCGTCAGATGGTGATACCATCAATGCTTGTTACAGCATTGATTTCGCCAAAAGATTGAAACGATATCTCTTGCCATACGTTCCTCTGTGGACCGCTGTAATGATGCCTATTTTTGGAAGAGGCTCGGTGACCGCCACTTCCGCCGCAGTCGAATCTGAATTTGCCGATTTGAAGCACCGTGAGTTTAGGGGCGAAATTCCGATGCGCATAGACAGATTCGTCATCCAACATCTTGAGCGAATCGACGCCAAAATAAAAGAGCGCTGCAAGACGTCAGATGCTTCACTGCAAAGCCGAGACGACTTATCGATCACAGCCCCGAATAACACCGGCCTCAATAAATCGTCTGGAGCTCAAACCACTTCTGAGGCTGAAGTGGTTAGCAGCATGGAAGTCGACGATTTCGATATAACGCCTGACGATATATCATTTAATGTGACTGCGCGTAATATATGCAGCACTCCTGTAAAAAGAACCTTAGTCTCCCCTATCCAGCCTCCAGGACCTAGTAACGAGTCCAATATCGTAACAGTCACTGTTCCCGATTGTGCGAGATTCGAAAGTAGAGATAACGACTGGAACGTTTGCGAGGACTGGAGGGGATTAAGTAAAAACCTCAAGCAACAAAAAATAGAAACTGATGATTCTCTGGTCAAAAAAAGGACGAAGCCAACATGTTTGGATAATTGTCCAGAATGGGAGTTCATAAAAGACTCAAAAACTGCCCATGCACCGGTTCTTTTGAACGGAAACATTTCAGGAACAGTTTCTATACAAAACAAGTATTGGAATGTTACATCAACGTGTGCATTTGACTCCATTTTTCAGGTTGTTCTCAACGGGCTATTGGCAAATAAAGATTACTCAGAGAGTTTAAAATCATCTAACTGTCCTATAGTTAAACTGGCTCAGAGTGTCAACGATAAGAAGAAAATATTGCGAGAACATTATGTCCAACGTGCAAACATATTAAGTGGCATTTCCATCTTTAAAAAATTTGTCGCGAAATGTTCGCAGGACATAATAAGTTTAGATGTGGAGTGCAATGTTGCCCATTTAGCGCAATATGTATTAGAAAATGAACCAAGCTATATCTCTAGCATCGATTGTTCCTGCGGATATAGAAACCGGCATAATTATACATTTATAAGTGTCAATGTTGATATCCTTCTGTGTCGCGGCCTCCATCTAATGCAAGAAGCAATCGAAGATTGCAAGACCATCGAAAGATCTTGCTACAACTGCAAAAAAAAAACATCTTGTGTAAATGAGTATGGGTCGCACCTGGTTATCGACACTACAGTTATCAGCGATCCTGGTTATCCCAATAAAGAGAACATTGTTATTCCCAGGTTGAATTCATTAGATAAAATTATTCAAGTCGGTGAAAAAACATACATGATAGCTGCTGTCGTTGATTACAATTCTGAAATAAAACATTATTCCACGTATGGGTTGACCGGCGAGTATTGGTATAAATATGACGGTCTTATCAAAAAGCGTACATCAGCTACTCCCAAAACTAAAATTACACCACATTTAATAGTATACACAAAACGTAATGATAGTTAAGAGATCTGAAAAATAATCAAAATAAGTAGGTAAAAAAATATTAAAAAAGCAATAATAAAGTTGAGTATAAAACGTATAAATATTGGTATAGGTACTCGTGACAATAATAAAGAGTTCAATGGCTCAGCAAAAAAAAAAATAGTAAGCTAAGAAAATAAAAAGTTAAACTTAAAAGCATGCTATTATAAAATGAGTTTTAAGTGCTAGACCGCGTTTATTATGCTTAAATCATGGTTTAAAGGTCTGGCCTTAAAACTTATTTTATAATAGCAAGGCAAATATTTAATAATTAGTACCTACCTATAAAAATAATTAGAAAAATATATATACTTAGGTATACAAAGAAAACCAAAAAAATATAGTTTGATCGTTATTTATGAATAGAGGTTAAAGTACCTACCTAATATATAAAACAAAAACTATAAAACTAACAAATTAATAAAGAAAGTAAAACTTAACAAATAGAAAAACTATATAGTACTATATGTGTAAATTAAAAAAAAAACATAATTAATCATTGTAAATGGGCTCGATGGCTCAGATTCATACGAGTGAACAAAATATTAATATTTAAGAAAACTTAGGCTTAACAATTAAAAAAATACAAAAAGTAACAAAAAAAGCTAGTAAGTTAACAAATTAAAAAAAAATGTTACACTTCAAATATTTAGATAGGTAGTCATATTTTAATAACAAGTACCTAAGTATAAAAATAATAAGAACAAAAAAAAAACAAAAAATATATAGTTTAATCATTATTTATAAAGGAGCTCGCTGGCTCAAATTCATAATATTATGTAAACAAATTACAACAATAAAAGAGATAAGTATAAATAATAAAAAGAAATCAAATTATTAATATAACGTGAGGGTTTACCGGTGAGGGGTAGAGGGGAGGTAATGAGACTCCGGTTGCGGGACGAAGGGGTTTTATTACTTTTCGTAGCGGGTCTACAATCAATGACGTAGGGGCTACGAAGCTTCTCGTAGAGGTCCAGGACTCCGTACACTCTACGAGGAAGCACCGAATATAGCTGCAGGTACTACGTATAGGAAGGTCCAGGAAACCGTACACAACTCATACGTAGCACCGAAGCCAGTAGTAGATTCGATACAAAACAAAATCTTACAACCAACCTAACTCAATGTGCTCGACGCAACGATAGCGTGATCTAGGAAATGCGTTTCTCTTACTAGCGCCATCTCTTATAATTTTTTGGAACTAAAGTTTCTTTGCAGTTTGTTTGATGATTGCATTTGCTTGTTCATTCCGTGTGTCGTTTTTATTTGTTTTATTGTAATTATTAGTTATTTATGTTACATACTCCCCCTCTGTCCGTGAAGGCGTCCCGACGAACAGGACAGTAAAAGAAAAAGGAATGCATGGTTGTATTGGATTCATCCTCTCGCTCCCCCTGCACTAAAATAGCGCCGTTGGCATAACTGCTAGCATCAGTTCTTATTGTGTATGGGGTATTCATGTCAGTTTGCTTTAAAATTGGAGCAATAGTAAGCCGTTTTTGAAATGCCGTCTCTTAGGGATTCATACCGTCTCTATTCGCCCATTTTCAGCGCCTCCGCAACCCACATCAAAAGCATTAAACTCGATGTCTCTATCGAATAGCATGGCGGAGCGTGGTGACAGGTGTAGGTCTATGCCATCAAACTCGCTAATGGCTTGTTTTGCATCTTCATACATAAAGTCGACGAATCTTGGTGAGAATCCATCGAATACTACTTGCTGCGCTCGTGACTTTGGCTGGTTGGGACTCGCAGATGTAATTTTAGGCTGTTTGCTCGAAGAGCAACTTTCAACTGTCACGCCACCCTCAGCAGGGACAAGTCTTTTATGGGGTATAATTGTCCTCTCTGCTGAATGAGGGTTATCCTTGGACTGCGCAATGGTGACACTATCCATTTCCTCTAGCTGCAGGTCGTACACCTTCTGGGGTTGGTCCACCAGGTGCCAATTTAGTTGAGGCAGGTTGATTACAATTCCTGCGTCCTGGATAAAGCCTACTCCGAGCAAAGTTTTGTTCTCGTGGGCTTCTGGCAGTACGAGTAGGGTGGTTAGTACTGTCTTGTGGCATATTTTAATTGGGACTTGGACGGTGAGCACGTTGCCTTTCTTTGAAGTCCCGTCTGCTAGGGTTACGTTCACGTACTCCTTCCCGAAGCGGCATCCTCTATCTAGTAGGCAACGGTACAGCTGATATGAGGCCACGCTGGATTTAGCACACGTATCCAGATAGGCCGTTCCGTTGACATCATAAATGCCAATGCCAACAATAGGTCTGGCCCTTACGTCCATTCTGACGTTTAACGCACTGAAGTCGACACTCTCAGTTTTGACACGGGGTGCTCTATCACCGGTACATTTGAGGCACTTGCTTCGGATGACCCCTGGTGTACCACATCCGTAGCATGTGATAGGATTTGTGGTGCGAAACTGTGGTGTAGCGGTTACCGGGGCTTTCAATTGGTTGGCAGCGTTCTTGGCCATTTTCCGGCATACGTCTGTGGTATGGCCGATCACTCTACAATATCCACAGCGTGGTTTCTTTTCTGGTTTCGGAGTTTCTTTTACTTCACGCCACAGGTGTTCAACGCTGCGTGCCGAGCTCAGAAGTTCGTCGAAGGTGGCGAAGGACAACCTGGAAACCTTTTCTTTCAGGCTGTGGTGAAGCAGTTCGTAAAGTAGATCCAGTTGTAGCTCCTCCGTAAGGCCTGGTTTTCGCAGCTGCGCGAGGAGTACCCGCTGCTTAGCCAGGTACACCTCTGTCAACTCATCAGTCTGTTTATAAGAGATTATTTCTTTAAACACCATGTGCCCAGGTTTGGTTGGTGCAAAGGCGTAGCGCAGACGTTTGTCGAAATCTTGCCATGTGTCGACGCGAGCCCCTACACCCATCCACCATGTGGCGGCATCACCTTTTAGGATAAGTGGTAGGCTAGCTAGGGCGTCCTTATCAGTCAGCGCGTTTGCATTCTTGTAGATGGTGGCTGCCGTCAGAAACTCGTCGACAATAGCGCTGTCTCTTTCACCGTGGTATTGTAATATCGCGGTGGGGAAAGAGCCTGAAGAAGTCGTCGAAGCTGACGTGCGGCTGGATACAGCCTGCACTGCTGCTGCCGTGATGGACGACACCAACTCTTGTAACTGCTCCGCGGACATTGTTACGTTAGCCATTGCTTTCGTATTTTTCTTCGGAACTTGTTTCGAAGAATTTTTGCCTCCGGATCGTTTCTCCAACAATTTCCTCGGTGGCTTCCTTACGCGTAGTCGGGGTCCTTTTGGCGTGTTTTGTGACGTGTTGGCCTCCAGGGTGTACGCTGCTAGTCGTTGGGTGTCAGGAAACGGCTTTCCCGTTGACTCAACGTTGACTCTCCCGTCGACTCTACCGTCGACTCTACCGTCGACTCTACCGTCGACCTACCGTCGACTCTACCGTCGAGTCTACCGTCGACTCTACCGTCGACTCTACCGTCGACTCTACCGTCTTCTCTACCGTCGACTCTACCGTCTTCTCTACCGTTGACTCTACCGGTGACTCTTCCGACGACTCTACTCAAGACTTGAGGATTCGGGTCCGACGTTGGGCTGCCAGTATAACGTGAGGGTTTACCGGTGAGGGGTAGAGGGGAGGTAATGAGACTCCGGTTGCGGGACGAAGGGGTTTTATTACTTTTCGTAGCGGGTCTACAATCAATGACGTAGGGGCTACGAAGCTTCTCGTAGAGGTCCAGGACTCCGTACACTCTACGAGGAAGCACCGAATATAGCTGCAGGTACTACGTATAGGAAGGTCCAGGAAACCGTACACAACTCATACGTAGCACCGAAGCCAGTAGTAGATTCGATACAAAACAAAATCTTACAACCAACCTAACTCAATGTGCTCGACGCAACGATAGCGTGATCTAGGAAATGCGTTTCTCTTACTAGCGCCATCTCTTATAATTTTTTGGAACTAAAGTTTCTTTGCAGTTTGTTTGATGATTGCATTTGCTTGTTCATTCCGTGTGTCGTTTTTATTTGTTTTATTGTAATTATTAGTTATTTATGTTACATTAATATAATGTAAATAGATAAAATTAATAATTTGTTAATACCTACTAATAATATGATAGGTAAGTAATATAAATAATTTAATAAAAATATAAAAAAAGAGATAGGTATTAAGCTAACAAAATAAAATGTTAAACTTCAAGCATGCTATTATAAAATGAGTTTTAAGTGCTAGGCCGGGTTTAAACAATCATTTACTTTACTTCTATCATGATTTAAACCAGGTCTGGCCTTAAAACTTATTTTATAATAGCAAGGCAAATATTTAATAATTAGTCCCTACCTATAAAAATAATTAGAAAAAAAATATATATACTTAGGTATACAAAGAAAAACAAAAAAAATATAGTTTGATCGTTATTTATGAATAGAGGTTAAAGTGCCTACCTAATAATATAAAAAAAAAAAACAACAAAAAAACAAAAAAAAACTACAAAACTAACAAATTAATAAAGAAAGTAAAACTTAACAATCACAATAAGAATAAAAAAAAATAGAAAAACTATATATGTGTAAATAAAAAAAAACCATAATTAATCATTACAAATGGGCTCGATGGCTCAGATTCATACGAGTGAACAAAATATTAATATTTAAGAAAACTTAGGCTTAACAATTAAAAAAATACAAAAGTAAAAAACAGCTAGTAAGCTAACACATTTAAAAAAAATGTTACACTTCAAATATTTAGAGAGGTAGTCATATTTTAATAACAAGTACCTAGGTATAAAAATAATAAGAACAAAAAAAAACAAAAAAATATATAGTTTAATCATTATTTATAAAGGAGCTCGCTGGCTCAAATTCATAATATTATGTAAACAAATTACAACAATAAAAGAGATAAGTATAAGTAATAAAAAGAAATCAAATTATTAATATAATGTAAATAGATAAAATTAATAATTTGTTAATACCTACTAATAATATGATAGGTTATATAAATAATTTAATAAAAATATAAAAAAAGAGATAGGTATTAAGCTAACAAAATAAAATGTTAAACTTCAAGCATGCTATTATAAAATGAGTTTTAAGTGCTAGACCGGGTTTAAACAATGATTTACTTTACTTCTATCATGATTTAAACCAGGTCTGGCCTTAAAACTTATTTTATAATAGCAAGGCAAATATTTAATAATTAGTCCCTACCTATAAAAATAATTAGAAAAAAAATATATATACTTAGGTATACAAAGAAAAACAAAAAAAATATAGTTTGATCGTTATTTATGAATAGAGGTTAAAGTGCCTACCTAATAATATAAAAAAAAACAACAAAAAAAACAAAAAAAAACTACAAAACTAACAAATTAATAAAGAAAGTAAAACTTAACAATCACAATAAGAATAAAAAAAATAGAAAAACTATATATGTGTAAATAAAAAAAACCATAATTAATCATTACAAATGGGCTCGATGGCTCAGATTCATACGAGTGAACAAAATATTAATATTTAAGAAAACTTAGGCTTAACAATTAAAAAAATACAAAAAGTAAAAAAAAAGCTAGTAAGCTAACAAATTTAAAAAAATGTTACACTTCAAATATTTAGAGAGGTAGTCATATTTTAATAACAAGTACCTAGGTATAAAAATAATAAGAACAAAAAAAAACAAAAAAATATATAGTGTAATCATTACTAGGCCTTAAAACTTGTTTTATACCATTCCCACTCGTAAAAGCTTATTTTATTCACGCTAAACAGTGAATAAAAACGACTTTTACTCACGCTGTTTGAATTTTGAATTTAGAACACAATTTACTCGTCGTCCATATAACTAAATGCATATACAACCTCCTTGCGTGAAAAAAAACTTGATACAAACTCCTTGCGTTAAGAATACTCGACATACAAATTCTTTTTAGGGTTCCGTACCCAAAGGATAAAAACGGAACACTTTTACTGATACTTTGCCGTCTGTCTGTCCGTCTGTCACCAGGCTATATCTCATAAGCTGTGATAGCTAGATAATTGAAATTTTCACAATAGATGTATTTCTTTAGCCGCTATAACAACAAATAGATAAAAAAACATTTAAGCACCATTCAACAAACGTGATTTTGACATAAAAACGCAAAGATACCGCGATGTATTTTTACCACTAGCACTTTTTACAATCTAATGATGAATTGAGATTGGCGCCAGTGGTAAAATAAATTTTAATGAAAACAATGGTATTTTTCTAATACTCGAATTTGGCAGAATCCCTTTTTTTTCGTCTACTTTGATGATTTGGTATGCTGTGCTGGCAGTAAAATGTGAGTTCCGGACTGGAATCGATTTGTAAGTCGAAGTAAAGTCCAAGATCTGCTTAAATCGCATGAGTTCTAGCCCCTCTGCAATTTTGGAACGAAAACAATAGCATTTTTTCAATATTTGAATTTGGCAGAATCCCTTTTTTTTTTCGTCTACTTTGATGATTTGGTATGCTGTGCTGGCAGTAAAATGTGAGTTCCGGACTGGAATCGATTTGTAAGTCGAAGTAAAGTCCAAGATCTGCTTAAATCGCATGAGTTCCAGCCCCTCTGCAATTTTGGAACGAAAACAATAGCATTTTTTCAATATTTGAATTTGGCAGAATCCCTTTTTTTTTCGTCTACTTTGATGATTTGGTATGCTGTGCTGGCAGTAAAATGTGAGTTCCGGACTGGAATCGATTTGTAAGTCGAAGTAAAGTCCAAGATCTGCTTAAATCGCATGAGTTCTAGCCCCTCTGCAATTTTGGAACGAAAATAATAGCATTTTTTCAATATTTGAATTTGGCAGAATCCCTTTTTTTTTCGTCTACTTTGATGATTTCGTATGCTGTGCTGGCAGTAAAATGTGAGTTCCGGACTGGAATCGATTTGTAAGTCGAAGTAAAGTCCAAGATTCGTTTAAATCGCATGAGTTCTAGCCCCTCTGCAATTTTGGAACGAAAACAATAGCATTTTTTCAATATTTGAATTTGGCAGAATCCCTTTTTTTTTCGTCTACTTTGATGATTTCGTATGCTGTGCTGGCAGTAAAATGTGAGTTCCGGACTGGAATCGATTTGTAAGTCGAAGTAAAGTCCAAGATCTGCTTAAATCGCATGAGTTCTAGCCCCTCCGCAATTTTGGAACGAAAACAATAGCATTTTTTCAATACTCGAATTTGGCAGAATCCCTTTTTTTTTCGTCTACTTTGATGATTTGGTATGCTGTGCTGGCAGTAAAATGTGAGTTCCGGACTGGAATCGATTTGTAAGTCGAAGTAAAGTCCAAGATCTGCTTAAATCGCATGAGTTCTAGCCCCTCCGCAATTTTGGAACGAAAACAATAGCATTTTTTCAATACTCGAATTTGGCAGAATCCCTTTTTTTTCGTCTACTTTGATGATTTGGTATGCTGTGCTGGCAGTAAAATGTGAGTTCCGGACTGGAATCGATTTGTAAGTCGAAGTAAAGTCCAAGATCTGCTTAAATCGCATGAGTTCTAGCCCCTCTGCAATTTTGGAACGAAAACAATAGCATTTTTTCAATATTTGAATTTGGCAGAATCCCTTTTTTTTTTCGTCTACTTTGATGATTTGGTATGCTGTGCTGGCAGTAAAATGTGAGTTCCGGACTGGAATCGATTTGTAAGTCGAAGTAAAGTCCAAGATCTGCTTAAATCGCATGAGTTCTAGCCCCTCTGCAATTTTGGAACGAAAACAATAGCATTTTTTCAATATTTGAATTTGGCAGAATCCCTTTTTTTTTCGTCTACTTTGATGATTTGGTATGCTGTGCTGGCAGTAAAATGTGAGTTCCGGACTGGAATCGATTTGTAAGTCGAAGTAAAGTCCAAGATCTGCTTAAATCGCATGAGTTCTAGCCCCTCTGCAATTTTGGAACGAAAACAATAGCATTTTTTCAATATTTGAATTTGGCGGAATCCCTTTTTTTTTTCGTCTACTTTGATGATTTGGTATGCTGTGCTGGCAGTAAAATGTGAGTTCCGGACTGGAATCGATTTGTAAGTCGAAGTAAAGTCCAAGATCTGCTTAAATCGCATGAGTTCTAGCCCCTCTGCAATTTTGGAACGAAAACAATAGCATTTTTTCAATATTTGAATTTGGCAGAATCCCTTTTTTTTTCGTCTACTTTGATGATTTGGTATGCTGTGCTGGCAGTAAAATGTGAGTTCCGGACTGGAATCGATATGTAAGTCGAAGTAAAGTCCAAGATTCGTTTAAATCGCATGAGTTCTAGCCCCTCTGCAATTTTGGAACGAAAACAATAGCATTTTTTCAATATTTGAATTTGGCAGAATCCCTTTTTTTTTCGTCTACTTTGATGATTTGGTATGCTGTGCTGGCAGTAAAATGTGAGTTCCGGACTGGAATCGATTTGTAAGTCGAAGTAAAGTCCAAGATCTGCTTAAATCGCATGAGTTCTAGCCCCTCTGCAATTTTGGAACGAAAACAATAGCATTTTTTCAATATTTGAATTTGGCAGAATCCCTTTTTTTTTTCGTATACTTTGATGATTTGGTATGCTGTGCTGGCAGTAAAATGTGAGTTCCGGACTGGAATCGATTTGTAAGTCGAAGTAAAGTCCAAGATTCGTTTAAATCGCATGAGTTCTAGCCCCTCTGCAATTTTGGAACGAAAACAATAGCATTTTTTCAATATTTGAATTTGGCAGAATCCCTTTTTTTTTGTCTACTTTGATGATTTCGTATGCTGTGCTGGCAGTAAAATGTGAGTTCCGGACTGGAATCGATTTGTAAGTCGAAGTAAAGTCCAAGATCTGCTTAAATCGCATGAGTTCTAGCCCCTCCGCAATTTTGGAACGAAAACAATAGCATTTTTTCAATACTCGAATTTGGCAGAATCCCTTTTTTTTCGTCTATTTTGATGATTTGGTATGCTGTGCTGGCAGTAAAATGTGAGTTCCGGACTGGAATCGATTTGTAAGTCGAAGTAAAGTCCAAGATCTGCTTAAATCGCATGAGTTCTAGCCCCTCCGCAATTTTGGAACGAAAACAATAGCATTTTTTCAATACTCGAATTTGGCGGAATCCCTTTTTTTTTCGTCTACTTTGATGATTTGGTATGCTGTGCTGGCAGTAAAATGTGAGTTCCGGACTGGAATCGATTTGTAAGTCGAAGTAAAGTCCAAGATCTGCTTAAATCGCATGAGTTCTAGCCCCTCTGCAATTTTGGAACGAAAACAATAGCATTTTTTCAATATTTGAATTTGGCAGAATCCCTTTTTTTTTTCGTCTACTTTGATGATTTGGTATGCTGTGCTGGCAGTAAAATGTGAGTTCCGGACTGGAATCGATTTGTAAGTCGAAGTAAAGTCCAAGATTCGTTTAAATCGCATGAGTTCTAGCCCCTCCGCAATTTTGGAACGAAAACAATAGCATTTTTTCAATACTCGAATTTGGCAGAATCCCTTTTTTTTTCGTCTACTTTGATGATTTGGTATGCTGTGCTGGCAGTAAAATGTGAGTTCCGGACTGGAATCGATTTGTAAGTCGAAGTAAAGTCCAAGATCTGCTTAAATCGCATGAGTTCTAGCCCCTCTGCAATTTTGGAACGAAAATAATAGCATTTTTTCAATACTCGAATTTGGCAGAATCCCTTTTTTTTCGTCTACTTTGATGGTTTGGTATGCTGTGCTGGCGTTAAAATGTGAGTTCCGGACTGGAATCGATTTGTAAGTCGAAGTGCTATCCCGAATTTAGTAAAACAGCGTGAGTTCAAGCCTCTGCCAGCACATGGAACGACGACAATAGTATTTATCGACTATTCAGATTTGCTGGACAAAATGACTGTCGAATTTTTATATTTGATTTTTTTGACGAAAAACCCCAGAACTATTTCTAAAAAGTATCAGGAACTGTAGAACTAAGCTCTATTCAAATAAAAATCAAATAATTTTGTGATGTGCTGAAAAATACCGAGAAGTTAGCATATCATTTAAAAAAAAAAAATTTAAGCCAATAGAGCCAGAACTATTTATAAAAAGTATCAGGAACTATAGAACTCGACTGCATGCTAATAGAACTCACATTATTTTTTGATGTGCTGAACAATGCTGTGCTAAGTTCACAAACATAAAATCTTTTCAGATAACTAAAATATAAGTTTTATGATAAATTTATCTCATTACTTCAACGACAGTTTTAGTAAAGATATTCAAAACTTTTTTTTGGTTCAAATTTTTTGGACACTTAGGACTAAGATGAAAGATATAATCGGGACTAATCGGGAGCAGGTGAAACCGTGGGGCACTGCTAGTGTAATAATAATGTCCTTTAACCTTTAACACATGAAAGTAATTTTCCACTGTTTGTGTCTAGTTGGACAGTTTATGAACAACACACGACAGCTTCCTTCATGACATTAGATATTTTTAGATCATGCATAATGTCTTAATTCTTAATTATAACCTGTACAACATTAGGTCGGTACTGTAGGTAGTGTGTATGTTTGTTGAGTCATATCTAATTAAAGTAATTAATTATGTAGGTAATTACAGGTGCTTGAAAATCCTTTTTTGTCGTGTAGCCCCGCCATAGAGTAGGACTAAATCTTTTTTTCGTGTAGCCCCGCCATAGAGTAGACTTACATCTTTTCCAGTAAAAGAGTCGGGTTCCCGTTCCTGTCATAAAATGTGACTTAGGGAACTGAGGGAACTAGCGAACCTAAAGTTCTCCCCGCGCTGTGGCAGGTAAACTACTTGGCCTTAAGGAGGCCTGCTATCAGGCAGGCCGGGCAGCCATAAAAACATTGCGCCAAATATATTAGCAGGAAGTATGGACACTTATCTAAATCGACTTTTAGCTGATTTAGGGAGCCTCACGGACTCGCGTGAGGGATACAACTGGGAAAATCTAGGATCAGGATGAGGATAATGATAAATAGAATTGTTTTTTTTTTCAAATAATAAAAATGTGAAATTTTGAAAGCAGCGGCACCGATGACGCCCAGTACAGTCTGATAGTAACAGATAACTCTTAAACTTAGAAAAAACTTCCTCTCAAAAAGCACACAAATAAAACCTAAATTATTTTTAAACCGTTTTTTTTTACATAACATGTTCTATTTACATAAACATGTCAATATTACAATAAATATGCATATAGTTAAGTACCTATAACATAATCTAGTTAAATAAGTCTTCCTACTCCCAAACTAGACGAGACCAGTGCGTGGTTCAGTCGAAGCGGAAGACGCTCGACGTTAGACCCCGCCGGTCCACTTTTACATATCGAACCGCTACGGAACAGTTCGCGAGGAGGAAGTTTAACCAAATTTTTCATTATTTATACAATTAGGAACAAATTACTATTTTGGTTTTGAAATAATATCTAGTAGGTAACCCCTTTACTTATAAACAATGTAGGCTTAAGTTTTTATAACTTTGAAACTTCATGTGTGATAGGTATAAAGTTTCAAAGTTATAAAAAGACAACCGATGCTATATATATACAGCTTATGCAGCTGTTTGTAAGTAAGGGGGTGGGTGTATAAAAGGTGAAATAAGCACGCGTTGATGTCTTTTGTTCCGAATTTAGGAAAAGCGGAGACGCTATAAAATTAGTTTCGACGGAGGGTTGTTCTTAAGGGCCCATGTAACCCCAATTACGTGACAGGTATAGCTCTAGCGAATTTTAGATGTGGTAATGAAGGACGTAAGATGCTAGTAAGTACCTACCTATAATTTTAGAGCGTAAAATCAAACAATTGGTAATTACACTGCATTGAACTAAGTTCATCTACAAAGTTTTATTAGTAACTAGCTGTGCCCGCGACTACGTCCGCGTTGCTCGAACACCTACCTACCGCTGTGCAAAAAACCACACTTAAACGGTCGCCCATCGAAGTACAGATATTGCCAGGCGCTACCGCGCCTGGCAGCATCAGTGCTTCGCTGGTCGTCCCGTTCACTACTTATCGTACCTATAGAATATAAATATCTATGTCTCTTAATTTATCTTCAATTAATATATTGTAATATTAGGAGGATGAAGGTTACGCAGCAGCATATTGGAGTTCCTACTTTAAGAAGCAAGTCATGTTGTGGTAAGCCTGGGGAATCAAGACTAATTTGTTCAGCGTCGTCCGTCGTAAAATTACAAGTTTTATAAAACCACAACGTCAGCGCCATCTAATTTGACCAGTAATGCCATCTATTGAACATTGACGTAAAATTGTAAAAAATAAGCTAGTAAGACATCAACTTTCTCAAACGTAACGTCAGAGAGATCTAATTTTAGCAGTAACGCCATCTACAAACGATAATGTCAGCGTTTTCTTGTAACCCCCATTTTATCCTGTCAGGGGATGAATTTCCGAAAAATATTTTATCCACCTCTATCGATACCTAATAATAAACATAATAGCCGACTTTCATATATCTAACTCCAAAATCAAAAAAGTTTCATACAACCCTTCAACGCTTATTTTACACCCTCAGAGGGTGTTTTAAAATTTTATACTCCTAGCACTTGTAGTTTCTGAGATTTCGTGATGAGTCAGTCAGTGATTTTCGCTTTTATATGTATATATAGAAGATAGATAGATATAGATATAGAAGATAGATTTTATATATATATATATATATATATATATAGATATATAAGATAAGAAGATAAGTTAGATATTGACTGACAAAAACTATTTATTTGTAAAATATAGAGGGAAGTTTATGATTTTATTCTATCGAGAAAATTTTCTGTAATCGTATTTTCACAACAATCAGGACCTAGTAAATATCCTCAACTTTAATAAGTATTGTTTTCAAAACTGATGGTTCAAATAAATTGTACAATTAACCGTCCGAGAAAAATCAGTTCTGGCCTACTACGACCCCTTAATTAAGGATTATAGTTTTTTAGTTCCACTATTTGCAATAGGTACGTATCAAAGTATCAACGGTAGAAAATTTTTACCAAAATTGCTAATTTACAGTTGAATACCGAAACGCTACTCAAAATTTGAGGGCTACTTAAACAATTAAGAAACTCGTTTGTCTCGTGAAAAATATCCTGTTTTTTAAATAATATCTGTAAACGGCATTGAAAACGGTATAAAAAATATAGATAAGTAGGTATATAAAATGTATGGATATGGAGTAGCGGAAGATAAAACAATAAACTTAAGAGGACAGTCTTTTACTATTTCTCCATACAAACGTAGTCGACTGTTTCCTCCCTGGATAAAGACATTAGAGCAAATATGTTTATGCCATAAGTCCTATATCAGCCATGACTATGCTCCTACGTTTTTTTTTTTTCATTTTCAATTTAGATAAGAAATAAAATTCAGAAAAATATGAAAATGAAAAAAATCAAAACGCAGGGGCATGGTCATGGTTGATAAAGAACTTACCTATGACATAATTTTTCTAATATCTTTATCCAAAAGGAAACAGTCGACTACGTTTGTAAAGCTTATATTATGGAGAAAAGAGTAGGTAGACTGTCCCCTTAAGCTCTACAAAACGAGAATGATGAAGTGAGCCTAAAAAAACGGATGGAAATTTCCTAAAATATTTAAATACTTGCCAACCCAGTTAATCTGTTTACGATGGGATGTTTGGAGCCCGCAGAAAGTTTAGCACACACAACGAAACTGGTATGAAAGGATAATGCTCCCGAACTAACGTCGAAAACGACAATAAGTTTGCTTTTATTTGATGACTAATTAATTATTGCAATTACTTGATAAAATGCATTGACTTATTTATTATGTCTCTCTCTCATCCGAGCGATGTTCCCGGTTGCATCCCTCTCGGGAGCCCGGGGTCCGCTAAACCCTTAAACATTTGGGGTTGGCGCAGTAGGTAAGTCATCATTTACCATACCTTCTGCTAATAGATTTGGCAATATTTTTACGGCCGGCCGCCTGCCTGACACCAACCCTTCCAGGGACCAAGTATTTATCCGCCACCGCGCGGGGAGAACTTAAGTTTTGCTAATCCTCCTTAAATCCCTTACCCACTGGAAGAGATGGGGTAACCCTATTCTATGTTGGGGCTAAACGGCACGAGTTATTTTTATGTACCTACTTTAGGTCAATGTTAAAATGCAGCTTTTTTTTCTGGTAAACATTAGGTTTTGTACCACGTTTCGTTTCAGCGTCAAATTGAAAGCAAAAAAATCTTCGAATTTAATATCCTCCTAAATTCAATCGCAATTAACTTTTGCACGTTACGCAGTTGATCCGGTTGTTATATCTGATAGCAGTTAGGTCAAGTCAGAGGCCTTATTAGAGGCTCCTTCACTCAAACACTAGGAGAGACACACCAATATACGAAAAGAACATATTTTCAATAACTATTGATGGTCCTTCTGTCGCGATGATGTCACTGAGGTGAATTTTAATGCTATTTAATCATTTATTAATTATTTATTTATTCATAATATAGGTTCGGTGTACAGGTGGTGGTAGAACAACAATGTTAAATAAGTTGCTCTATATTGGCCAGTTCGGCATATGAAATCATAAAGGTTCTAAAAACAAATTACTTACATGTCAATACAATTCATACTTAAACAAACTAAGAACCATAAATCTATACTTCTATACTAATATTATAAAGAGGTAACGTTGGTAACATGTATGTATGTATGTATGTATATTGGGGGTAATCTCCGAAACTACTGGACCGATTTCAAAAATTCTTTCACCATTAGAAAGCTACATTCACCCTGAGTAACATATGCTACTTTTGATCCCGATATTCCCACGGGATCGGGACTTACGCGGGTAAAACCGCGGGAATCTGCTAGTAAACAATAAATACGACATTGGCAGATGAGCAACAAGACTTCGTGGTTCGATGCCATGGACAAAAAAAAGGTGTTCAGTCGGTGTCGGTGTTCAGTTTGAGGTGATATTAACAACACTATAATGCCCTATTTTTATATGATAATAGGTATACCTACATGACAGCATTTTATGTTTTTGAAATTAATGTCGTCGTTCATCCAGCCTTCCATCAGCATATCAATGAATGTTGTTGGTGACCAATGATATATTATTATTTGTTTGATTCAAGAAGTAAAAAAAAGAAATGAGATCCCATCAAAAACATGCTTGAAAAAAAGCAAGTCTCGAAACTCAGTTCTTCTACCGTAAAAAGTGAGATCCACGTAATTCCAAGTCCTTCTGACTTAAGACCGTGGATACTGTTACCATTTCCATACAAACATAATACCAAAATAAATTATAAAAAATTAGTTTTCTACCTTAATTTCGATATTATTTGGATTAAGATTTTATTTTTATAGGGCCCCCACCACAAGGTTTTCCAAAATATTCATTCGAAATGAAATAAAACGGAGAAACATTTTTTTTTTTTTCAGTTTTACAGCGTAAATTACTTTTTATTGGGAATAATATAAAACAAATGAGATGTAAACTAGTAATTTACGCTGTAAAAGGGCATATGTTTTAGTTAATCTATTTACTTAAAACGTTATGTTTTAAGTAAGTAGATTAACTTGGCGACAGATTTAATTACTCATTTCCTCGTATCACAATCCTGCGCAATGAAAGTCCTTCCTCCACGAAATGGGTAAAACCTTTCAACAACTTCTCTGAAACCTCTCTACGAGTGCTACTCCTCTACATCCGTGTTACTTTTATTATGAAGTTATTTATGGTTTGTTATAAATACTGTAGTAGGTAGGAGTAGGTAGGTACTGGATGTCCTTGAGCGTCACCCGGACTGCCCCCGGACCGCCCCCGGATCGCATCCGGGACCACCCTTCTCTTCCACTCCCATCCTTGCAACGTTTTTGGGAAACGATAATGAGTAACTTTTTAATGTTCCTACAATTAATAATTATACGAGTACGACATGTGCCACTTTTTGAAAATGGAAGGGCCAAACCGGACAACTATAATATCATTCGCTAAAATTGACCCACTGTAAGCCAATTTACGCCCTCCACGAGAACCAATGCATGACTTCGAACCGCGTATGGCTAGTCCTAGGACATGTCGATTTCCTCAGGATAACATGCTATTGAGCTTATAGTTTTTTTGTTTTAAATTATTCAAAAATAAATGTGTTTTAATCTACACTAATATTATAAAGAGGAAAGATTTGTATTTTAGTGTGTGTGCCGTTTGTTTGTAATGAATAAACTCAAAAATTACTGGACCGATTTCAAAAAAATTTTCACCAAAAAAAAGCAACATTATCGAGGAGTAACATAGGCTACTGATCCCGATATTCCCACGGGATCGGGACTTACGCAGGTGAAACCGCGGGACTCAGCTTGTATCTTATAAAATCCTAAGCTTCTGATCTATAAAACTTAATGAAAATGCCAACTCAATTAGCATTTTCATTAAATTTTATAGATCAGATGGAAGTCACGTTGTAGTCTAAAGAACCTGATACATAAAGACTAGACTTATTTAGTGCTTTTGTCAAACATGTTTACTAATTCATGACTAATTGGTGTTTCGGTTTGTTTGTTACGTCGAGGTCAGCACTATTGTGTACGATGGAGTAGTGCAAGTGACACTAGTCGTCCAGGGTGACTGTGGGATGTATGTCCTAGGGATAGGGATTTACTAGGTACGGACTTTTAAATATTGATATTCTGGTCTCTATAAGATGTTGTTAGATTTGCTAATTACGTAATAAGGTCCCTTATGTAGGGACAGAATAAAATAACCGACTTGGAATTACATGGATCTCGCAACTTTTTACGGTAGAAGAACTGAGTTGCGAGACTTGAGTTGAGAAACAAAAGACGATCGAAATGGAATTAAAAGACGATCGAAATAGAATTAAAAGATGATCGAAATGGAATTAAAAGACGATCGAAATGGAAACAAAAGACGATCGAAACGAAAACAAAAGACGATCGAAATGGAAACAAAAGACGATCGAAATGGAAACAAAAGACGATCGAAATGGAAACAAAAGACGATCGAAACGAAAACAAAAGACGATAGAAACGAAAACAAAAGACGATCGAAATGGAAACAAAAGACGATTGAAACTATAAAAAGATAATCAGAGTAGAAACAAATTTTGACAGACAGATCTTATAGTGGGGTATATTATATTAACTTATATTTGGGTTTAAAACCACAAATAATTTGTTTAAAGACATTTGACAAATTAAAGAATGAACATCGTAAAAAATATAATTATTGTGTATTGACCACCTATTTAGATGTTTTAGGGGTCCGTACCCAAAGGGCGAAAACGAAACCCTATTACTGAGACTTCGCTGTCTGTCTGTCCGTCTGTCCGTCTGTCCGTCTGTCCGTCTGTCCGTCTGTCCGTCTGTCCGTCTGTCCGTCTGTCCGTCTGTCCGTCTGTCCGTCTGTCCGTCTGTCACCAGGCTGTATCTCACGAACCGTAATAGCTGGACGGTTGAAATTTTCACAGAAGATGTATTTCGGTAGTCGTTACAACAACAAATACTAAAAACAAAAATGAAACAAAATTTTAAAAGGGGCTCCCATACAACAAACGTGTTTCAAAAACAACAAGGAGTTTTATTACAATGTGAGGTTTATTTATTTTCCATTTCGATCGTCTTTTGTTTTCGTTTCGATCGTCTTTTGTTTCCTTTTCGATCGTCTTTTGTTTCCATTTCGATCGTCTTTTGTTTTCGTTTCGATCGTCTTTTGTTTTCGTTTCGATCGTCTTTTGTTTCCATTTCGATCGTCTTTTAATTCCATTTCGATCGTCTTTTGTTTTCGTTTCGATCGTCTTTTGTTTTCGTTTCGATCGTCTTTTGTTTCCATTTCGATCGTCTTTTGTTTCCATTTCGATCTTCTTTTTTTTCATTTCGATCGTTTTTTGTTTTCGTTTCGATCGTCTTCTGTTTCCATTTCGATCGTCTTTTAATTCCATTTCGATCGTCTTTTAATTCCATTTCGATAGTCTTTTGTTTCCATTTTGATCGTCTTTTGTTTTCTTTTCGATCGTCTTTTATTTCTACTCCGATCGTCTTTTGTTATATTAAAAAACAGGACTTGACCAGTTGACATTCTTCGAACTTTAACTGTTGACTGTACAAATCACCAAAATACATAGGTACCTACCTATAATAAATATTTTTCGGGGGGAATCGAAACAGGGGGAAACGGAATTGGGGGGAAACGGAACGAACCCGCATAGTCAAGTAGATATAGTTTTTTTTTTCATAAATATTTTTGCCCTAATCCAGGGAGGAATCAGTCGACTATGTTTGTATGGAGAAAGAGTAGAGAGAGGTAGACTGGCCTCTTAAAAATGACCTGCTTTTTGAAGGTGGTACCGTGGTTCCTATAAAGGTCCACTTACCTACATTAAAAAACAAACTCAAATTGATAACTTCTTCCTTTTTTGGAAGTCGGATGAAAATGCTTCGTCCCGATCTCCTGACTCACTGATGCCATGTGTTGATGCATAATCAACGCACAGCTTAAACCGCTTTTGAAAGAGATCAACTTTGGAGAGTGTGTTCTTTTCATATGAAACAATATTTTGAAATATCCGCAGGATCGGGGCTTACGCGGGTGAAACCCCGGGACAGTCTTTATAGTCTTTAGTTCTTTAGTAGGTATAAGTAAAAATTAGTAAAAAACATCTACATTGTTTGTCAAAACATTGTTTTAAATCGGTCCAGTAGTTTTTAAGTTTATTCATAACAAACATACAGACACACACACACACACACACACTTTATAGGTAATATTAGTATAGAAGTATAATATAGACTACAGACGAGTAAATAATACTAAGGTAAACTAAAGAATTGGATTTGATCGCGCTGGTTCCGGTAATATGCCATGCATGCCGTATGAAGGTGAATAAATTAAAAAAAAAATACAAAAGATAAATATAGAAACCATATACCAAAATCAAAAATACGAAGATCACCGTTTGTAATTTTATTTTGGTAATCCATAGACACGCAGGGAAGATACAACTCCGGAGGCCTCTTAAATATAAGGTCAATCAAGGTTTATATAAGATCTGGTTTGATGTTTTACTTTACCTTATTATAGCAGTTTTAATGAGTCTGCGCACGATCATTAATTAACATATTAATTGGATTCTAAGTTGAAGAATTAATTTAGTAGTCGCGTGTTCATCTAAGAACCATAAAAATTTTAATCCCATCAAAAAGCTTGTAAAAAAAGCAAGTCTCGCAACTCAGTTCTTCTACCGTAAAAAGTTGCGAGATCCATGTAATTCCAAGTCGGTTATTTTATTCTGTCCCTACATAAGGGACCTTAATACGTAATTAGCAAATCTAACAACATCTTATTGTTAGGTTCAATTAATTTTATGATATTTTATTCGAATTTTGTTATGTTTTATTATTTTTTTATAAGTATTTCAGTTGACCTTTAATATTATTTTATTCAACTGGCAACATTCTGGTACATCTTCCGGTAGTAAATTTTAAATAATTTCAAATATAAATTATTACCGGAAAGTCAATAGTAGGACTGGTAGGGAGGCGTGGTCGGGCTGTCGTGGATCGGATGGAGGGCATTCCGGTTTTTGACTTGGGTCTTGTAGGATCATCAGGATAAACTTTGTGCCTAAATTATCTAAATCCTCGAATATTAAGGACATTTGTAAAGGAGATTTGAGTTGTATTTAAGACAATTATTATTGTGTGAGAGATATAAAGAAGTTGTACTGGACACGTGTGAGTATTATTTTCTATTATTAAGATGTGAACATAGTTATAGCCCCTGTGTAGCGAAGTCTTACATATCAGAAGTGACAAGTACCTGTGCCTTTTAGTGCCTAGGTCGATTGAAAATCAAAGGTTTATTTTAAAATTTATTTTCACTTCTTAACGGTCGGTTTTTGAGTTTCAAACCCGAATAATTGATTCAAAGGACGGATGTCTAAACCAACTTTGGAAAACGTAGTTCATATTACATTATATAACGGTTCTCACATGGTTCGCATGACAAATAACCCTTGTGATGCGAGTATAAAAGGGTACAGCATACTCGCAATCCGTTCTATGCCATTTTAGTGTAATTGTATGTGTGTAAACATGTTTTGAACTGTACAATTGAGTATTTTAAGTCGATCTTTTCGTTAATCACTCACCGGAAACTAACTAAGCTACGGTTCCGATCCCTACTGGTTTGCCTGGGAGAAAGAAAACCAGATTAAAATAAGAATTCGGACAAAGAAATCACAAGTTTTTCTGTCTAAATAAAAATATATTTGAATGTAAAATAAGTAGGTACTACCATAAATAATCAATAATCATAGGTTTTTATTTTTAATTAAAACAAGAACGTTTACATAGATGTTTATTTCGAGTTTCAGAAAAATGGATCGAAGTGATGATGCCTGTACGCCGCGTCGTATGACGGCGCCTGAACGTGGTCGCAGCAGGGAGACACCGAGGCGGAGTCCATGCAACCGCAGTAGGAGTCCCCTGCGACGCGAGAGACGCAGAAGCAGGAGCCGCCATGACCTGGAGCGTGAGCTGGCCATGGGGAGAGAACGCGTTCTTCGATTGGAAACCGAGGCTTCACGCATGAGGCGCGGTTCGTCTAGGCGTACCAAACCCAGCGAGGGCCATCAATCTGGTGGTGTTCGCGATGAAGAGACGGACAACGTTGAACATCGACGCCAACGCGAGGTGGGCAAAAGCGGCCGATCTCGCTCTCCAACACCGAGGGATCATCGACGCCGGAGGTCAAGTGATTGCGGCGAGCACGAGAATCAACAAAATAACAGGTCATGTAGTCCTACATTTTCGTCTAAAGATGTTATGCAACTATTGAGCGCTTTAGCACAACAAAAGCCTCAGTCGCATAGTCTGGCACATTCGTCTCATAGCATTAACCATAAGAATATTCTTCCTGATTTTGACCCTTCCTCTAAAGGACAAAGAATAGATATTTGGCTAAAGAAAGTCAATGAATGTGCCAGTGTATACGACTGGGATGAAAGAACCATTATTCATTTCGCAATGCAGAAGCTCCAGGGATTGGCCAAAACCTGGTATGAAAGCCTTCACTCAATACTATTTTCTTGGACCGAATGGCAACAGAAATTATTAGACGCATTTCCATTCGAACAGAATTATGGCCAATCCCTGGAGGATATGCTAAAGAGAAGGAGCAAATACAACGAACCTCTAGAGATATATTATTATGAAAAATTAGCTATGTTAAATCAATGTGATATTCAGGGCAAGCGTGCGGTTGACTGTTTAATACACGGTCTACATGATAGGACACTGCGTTCTAGTGCTAACGCTCTTCGTTGCTCTCAACCGGAACAACTTTTGTCTTTTCTGATGTCCAACAAAGATATTACTCCCCAATATGATAGGTTAAGTTTGAAGGGGAGGCCTGAGGGTGACGCAAACAAGAACAAACCTTTTAGTAGGACTTTCGGCAGTAATATCTTTTGTTTTAACTGCAAGGAAAAGGGGCACCCAGTATCCAAGTGTCCAAAACCAATCGTGCAATGCACCAAGTGTCAAAGATATGGACACTTGGTAGAAAATTGCATGGTGCGCATCGAAAATACTCCAAATAAGTTTCCTCAAGTACCAAAGACAATGCGTATTATCGAGTCTGAAAGCAATTCTAAATTTACAAAGCAATGTTTGGTAAACGGGGTTATGTTCAAAGCCTTCGTTGATTTTGGTAGCGAGGTCTCGTTGATAAGTGTATCTGCATCTGATGCCTTATCCTTGTCTGTTGAACACAAGTTAACCCCTATGAAGGGATTTGGGAACAATCTCGTTCATTCTACAGGTAGGGTTATAGACAAATTAGAAATAGATGGTGTCGAAGCTTTCGTACAGTGTCTTGTAGTTGATGATAGTTTTTTGGATGTACCACTTTTGATAGGACAAACGTTTACAGAGCAATCTCACATTTTGGTCCTGAAGAATGCAGAATCGTTGCAGTTTTATAGCATAAATTCAGAATTGCCTGCAATTCAAACAGATGAAATCGATGAATTACCCCTTGCTGTAGTAATCACGGCGGATGTAGAAGTTTATGGACCGACGTCGGTTAGAGCTATAGTAGAGTCTGTAGATGAGGGAACTATTCTCTTGAACGATAGAATCGTAGGAAAACCACTAGCTCAAGTGGTGGTTCACGGAGGCGCATATCTCGTAAAGGATCATGTTGTTTATGTTTACATTACTCCGTTAGGTAAAAGCGCTGTCATGCTGCAAGGAATGAGAATAGGCAGAGCCAGGAAAGTTCAAGTCGTAAATAGAATAGTGTCACCGTCTAGCGACCTAGGGCCTACAGAAAACGCGGACATTGATGTGTCAAATATTCAGCTTGGTAGTTGTATTGATGATAATCAGAAAAAGAAACTAGTAGATTTGTTGCATAGGTTTCGGCACTGTTTTGCTTCATCGTTAAAAGAATTAGGATGCACTAACGTCACGCAAATGACCATAGAATTGAATAGTGAAAAACCTGTCGTCTATAGGCCTTACAGGCTTTCTCATAAGGAGCGTGAACAAGTACGAGAAATGGTAGGCGAAATGCTCGAATCCGGGATAGTCAGAGATTCAGTGTCAGAGTTTTCTAGTCCCATCATTCTCGTTCGAAAAAAAGATGGCAAGATGAGGTTATGTGTCGATTATAGGCTACTAAATTCAATAACAGTCAAGGAGCGTTATCCCATGCCTATTATAGAGGATGAGATTTCTAGGCTCTCTGGCCACTCATTCTTTATCACACTAGATTTAGCCTCAGGATACTACCAGGTCCCAATTACAGAGGCTTCCAAAGCATACACATCATTTGTCACCCCGGATGGCCAATACGAATTTAATCGCATGCCATTCGGGTTGGCAAATGCGCCGGCGGTATTTCAGCGCATGATGAATAAAGTTTTGGGACCTGCTAGATTTACCGAAGCAACGGCTTACATCGACGATGTTTTAATTTATGGCAAATCAGTAGATGAGTGTCTTGAGCGCCTGGAAAACGTATTGCGTCTTATTGAGGGAGCTGGGTTGACTCTAAATTTGTCGAAATGTACTTTTCTTCAGGACAAGATTTCGTATTTGGGATATGAGGTGAGCGGCGAAGGTGTGAGACCTGGGGATAAGAAGATACAAGCGGTCCAAGATTTCCCGGTCCCTAGCAATGTTCATTCGGTTCGACAGTTTCTGGGGTTAGTAGGTTACTTTCGTAAGTTTGTTAAGAATTTTGCGATTTTGGCTAATCCTCTCAATAAGCTGCTGAGGAAAGACACCGAGTGGAACTGGGGTAGGGAACAAGAAGAAGCCTTCACAGTCTTGAAACAAAGTTTGATTCATAGGCCCCTACTTGCAATTTATAATCCCAACGCAGAGACAGAACTCCACACCGATGCCAGCAGAGTCGGAATAGGCGGTATATTACTCCAACGCACGAGTGAAAGTGATTCTTTTCGTCCCGTAGCCTTTTACAGCAGGCAGACGTCGCCCGAAGAGAGAAATTTTCATGCTTTTGAGCTTGAAACTCTTGCCGTGATATGTTCGCTTAGGAAATTTAGGGTTTACTTGATAGGGCAGACATTTAAAATAGTCACTGACTGCAGCGCTCTGCGTTCGACATTCTCGAAGCGGGACTTAATTCCACGTATCGCCCGATGGTGGCTATCGTTGCAAGAATTTAACTGTAGTGTGGAGTATCGTGCCGGTTCGAGGATGTCGCACGTGGACGCTCTGTCGCGAAATCCTGTTTTGAGTACTGACGATTTATTAGATATCGAGCCGTTACCAGCGGTTATGTCCATTTCCAATGAAGACTGGCTTCAAACTCTTCAATTAGGCGATAGTGAGGTAGAACGGATCAAGGACATATTGGTTTCAGATGTTGATGCGGATGGTCTTAAGTATATCAAGGAGAACTACATTGTCAAAGATAATAAAGTATATAGGTGTTTAAATGGAGATGGTAACAACCTTCGTTGGGTCGTGCCAAAGGGAGCTAGATGGCAAATTTGTCGTAAAAATCATGATGAAATTGGTCACTTTGGGGTAGAGAAAACTTTGGATAGGATTAAGAAAACATATTGGTTCCCGAAGATGTCCAGGTTTGTTAAAAAGTATGTGGAAGCATGCATCGAATGCGCCTATTCCAAACAGATTCCATCAAAAAGCGGACACCTGCATCCGATAACCAAAGTGAGCATACCATTTCATACATTGCATCTAGACCATCTAGGTCCTTTTGTCAGGTCTAAGAGAGGAAACTCCTATCTTTTAGTTATTGTGGACGCATTTACCAAATTCGTTTTCATTAGGCCCGTACGTAACACCAAAACACTGTCGGCTATCAGAGTCTTAGAGGACATTTTCTGTACCTTCCGAAGCCCCGATCGCATCATTAGTGACAGAGGCACGTGTTTTACGTCTCATACCTTTAAACGCTTTTGTCTCGATAAAGGTATTAAGCACGTGTTGAACGCTGTTGCTAGTCCTCGGTCGAATGGGCAATTAGAACGGTACAACCGTACAATCATAGATTCATTAACAGCCCAAAATCTAAATAGTAATGAGAAAGATTGGGATGATAAGGTAGGCAAGATACAGTGGGGTATGAACAATACCCGACAAAAGACAATTGGTAGGACTCCTTCTGAGGTTATGTTTGGTTCAAGTATGCATTCTGAGGTGGATCCAAAAATGAATGAGATAGTTGACGAAACTCGCGAAAATAGTAATTTAGATTCAGTCCGTAACGAAGTAAAAGATAGGATAGAGGTAGAACAACAAAAACAAAAGAAATATTACGACAAAGATAGGCGTCCAGCTCGGACTTTTAAAGAAGGAGAATTGGTTAAAATAACCAAAACTAATTTTAACAATGATGGTAGAAGTAAGAAACTTCTTCCATCATACATAGGGCCATACGGAGTTGTCAAAGTCTTGGGCAACGATCGATATAGGTTGGCTTCTATACCAGGTCTCAGCAACAGCAAAAGTAAGCGTAAAACAACCGTAGCGGCTGACCGTATGCTGCCCTGGGTACACATTGCTGCACTAAATGTTAACAATGAAAGTGAACACGAAACCAATTCCGAAAGCGATGATAATAATGAGCAATGAATGATTTTCTGATGTATTCGACCAATGTTCTATGAAATTTATACAACTGTTAATTTACTTCTTATGACAATATTATTACAATATTGTATGATTATCTGATTTATGTAGTTATTGATTTTAAGTATGATTTACTGTACTCTATAAAATTATTACAGCTGCTGAACACTGCTAGTAGCGGAATGGAGGGGTCCACGAAACACTAAACGGATGTGTGTCTATAACTATGAGAAGGATGGGTTCATGGTGACACACATTTGGATAGGATTGTTAGTGTAACGGAAAGTTGCACTGACATTTCTATATTTTAAGGATGAGTATATCTGTGAGAATGAAGGGTTCACAGATAACTCATATATGGATAGGTGAATCTGTGAGAACTGAACTCGCAGATTTATCCTATATTACGGGCAAATTGTGCCAAGTGGAGGATGTATTGGATGAGTGTATCTGTGAGAAGGAAGGGTTCACAGATAACTCATATTAAGAATAGGTGGATCTGAGACACTCAGATTCATCCTATGTTACGGGCAAATTGTGCCAAGTGGTGGATGCAGTGATTCTTATTTTAAGAATGTATTGAATGTTTTATGTTTTTTTTGTTAATTCGTTCTACGTTAAATATGATTAACTTGTTCAAGAATGATAATATAATTTGCTTTAAGTTAAATATGGATAACTAGTTAAAATATGTATTGTAATAACATTTGGAATATTAATAAGATTAACAAATCGTAGGAATAATGTACCTTATAATATTATATAGAAGTTAAATTTTAAAATAGATAATAATATAATATCAATGTAATGAAGTGTCAGGTGGGAATTGCGAATCTGAATGTTCTTCTTATCTACCACAGCCCGAGTGTTAGGTTATCTTGCACCCTTCTGACTGCGTGCACGAGGACGTGCACATGGTCAGGATGGTCGAGTGTTAGGTTCAATTAATTTTATGATATTTTATTCGAATTTTGTTATGTTTTATTATTTTTTTATAAGTATTTCAGTTGACCTTTAATATTATTTTATTCAACTGGCAACATTCTGGTACATCTTCCGGTAGTAAATTTTAAATAATTTCAAATATAAATTATTACCGGAAAGTCAATAGTAGGACTGGTAGGGAGGCGTGGTCGGGCTGTCGTGGATCGGATGGAGGGCATTCCGGTTTTTGACTTGGGTCTTGTAGGATCATCAGGATAAACTTTGTGCCTAAATTATCTAAATCCTCGAATATTAAGGACATTTGTAAAGGAGATTTGAGTTGTATTTAAGACAATTATTATTGTGTGAGAGATATAAAGAAGTTGTACTGGACACGTGTGAGTATTATTTTCTATTATTAAGATGTGAACATAGTTATAGCCCCTGTGTAGCGAAGTCTTACATTATAGAGACCAGAATATCAATATTTAAAAGTCCGTACCTAGTAAATCCCTATCCCTAGGACATACATCCCACAGTCACCCTGGACGACTAGTGTCACTTGCACTACTCCATCGTACACAATAGTGCTGACCTCGACGTAACAAACAAACCGAAACACCAATTAGTCATGAATTAGTAAACATGTTTGACAAAAGCACTAAATAAGTCTAGTCTTTATGTATCAGGTTCTTTAGACTACAACGTGACTTCCATCTGATCTATAAAACTTAATGAAAATGCCAACTCAATTAGCATTTTCATTAAATTTTATAGATCAATCGTCTTTTGTTTCCATTTCGATCGTCTTTTGTTTTCGTTTCTATCGTCTTTTGTTTTCATTTCGATCGTCTTTTGTTTCCATTTCGATCGTCTTTTGTTTCCATTTCGATCGTCTTTTGTTTCCATTTCGATCGTCTTTTGTTTTCGTTTCGATCGTCTTTTGTTTCCATTTCGATCATCTTTTAATTCTATTTCGATCGTCTTTTAATTCCATTTCGATCGTCTTTTGTTTCCATTTCGATCGTCTTTTGTTTCCATTTCAAATCGTCTTTTTTTTTCCATTTAGATCGTCTTTTTTTCCATTTCGATCGTCTTTTGTTTCCCTTTCGATCGTCTTTTGTTTCCACTCTGATCGTCTTTTGTCATCATTTCGATCGTCTTTTGTTTTCGTTTCGATCGTCTTTTGTTTCCATTTCAATCGTCTTTTAATTCCATTTCGATCGTCTTTTGTTTCCATTTCGATCGTCTTTTGTTTCCATTTCGATCCTCTTTTTTAGGGTTCCGTACCTAAAGGTAAAAACGGGAAACCCTATTACTGAGACTTCGCTGTCTGTCTGTTTTTCCATTTTGATCGTCTTTTGTTTTCGTAACGATCGTCTTTTGTTTTCGTTTCGATCGTCTTTTGTTTCTACTCCGATCGTCTTTCGATCGACCAAAATACATAGGTACCTATAATAAATATTTTTCGGGGGGAATCGAAACAGGGGGAAACGGAATTGGGGGGAAACGGAACGAACCCGACTATGCCCCTATCTTTTGGTTTTTTTTCATTTACTTAAGTATAAGAATAAAAATAAAATTCTGAAAAAAAAATGATAATAAATTAAATAAAAACCAACGTAGGGGCATGGTCAATGGTCATGGCTGATATAGGACTTATTGCATAGACATATTTTTGTCTATTAACTGAGGTGTACCGACCTAGATTAGTAAGCAATACCTAATAATTATTGTACCAATGTATCTCAGGGCAGTAATAAAGAAGATGTAATCGTGAACAGTCGTTTCCATTTATAAAGATACTTCCCTTCATAACTTTACCAAGGGCGGAAACAGTCGACTACGTTTGTAAAGTTTGTATAGAGAAAAGAGTAGGTAGACTGTCCCCTTAAGTGAAGAGTTTGTGATAGATGACGCTTAACCCACATCGTCTAGTTATGATAGATATAGGAAAGCATTGCTCGGCATATTATGTCAGGATATCCGTCAATATGTCTTCTCGTCGCAAACACTTAATTATCTACATCTACACTAATATTATAAAGAGGAAAGATGTTTATGTTTCTGTGTGTGTGTGTGTATGTTTGTAATGAAGTAACTCAAAAACTGCTGAGCCGATTTCATTCTTTTTTATTCTTTCACCATTAGAAAGCTACATTCACCCTGAGTAACATAGGCTACTGTTGATCCCGATATTCCCACGGGATCGGGACTTACGCGGGTATAACCGCGGGACGCAGCATATTATCGCTGAATCTTACCCGTTTACACGGCGCCAGTCACCCATCCAGGCAATGACCGCGCCAAGCGTTGCTTAACATCATAAATCATTACAATATCACAATATCGGAAGGTGCAGCTAGCCCAATGATTGTTTGAAATGTTTACGGCAAAGTATAGATACATTATTTATAATATTGCTGATCAAATATCAGCAGGCGTTATAAAGCTGAACAGTTTGTTTGTTTGTTTGAACCCACAAATCTCAGGAACTGCTGGTCCGATTTGAAAAATTATTACAGTGTTGGATAGTCTATTTATTGAGGACGGCTAGGCGGGGTAGGCTTTATTATAGTTTCAAAAAAACTAGGCAGACAAACAAAGTCGCGGGCACTGCTGTGGCAGAATTGGATTCTATTCTAGACGTCACAACGAATAGGTATTGCTATCCAAAGAGGCAATGCAGACAGCCTTTTGGGTACCTTTTTTAGATTATAATTAAAATTATTTTAGTGAATTATGTTGGTATAATAAAATAATAATATTATAAGATTCAGAAGTGGAAATTCTTAAAAAAAATACAACTTACAACAAAAAAACCATTTTACTTCTTAATTACAATTACCTAAATTTACAATCAACAAAATTACTTACAGTTCACTAAAATACTTAATCTACTCGTTCAAAAACACCACACTTTATCACCCTTACACGACAGAACTAAATTCAAATGGCTTACGCAACCGTTCAACCAGCCGATGATTCACCCGTCCGTCCAGTCGAGCGCAGAGCAACAAAATGTGCGCTGCATCCCCAGCGCCTTGCCTTGCGAGGCGGGGGTATTATCGACGTAGGAGAGGAATCTCCTTACACGGCCTCTCCTGACGATGTGTCGTCCTCGACGCAAACTCTTGAGGTGGCCCCACTAGGACCCGCGATCGGGGAGGTCGGCAACTCGACCTCCGCTTCGTCCACTGGCAGAGATGTTGGATCGACCGCAGCAGAGGACCCCGTTTGTTCGGAGTCGTCATCGGCGTCTTCATCTGTAAATGAAATCTTATTTAGAGGCTACCCAAGCAATTCGCGTAAAACGCTCAGCCTAGCACACAGTTTCATTCGTCTTCAGTCAACTAATTCATTCATCGTTCTTTCAAACAGTTCATAAGTTTAGATAGACACACACATCCATCTTTCTCGAATCAATAATAAGATAAAGCCATGGGATTGTCCTGTACGTATCCAAATCACTAGCGGCGGTTTCTTTGCTGCTCTCCTGCTGACAGCTACAGCAGCAGTGGCAACCGTCCAGCTCTCGCCACCTGTAACATGGTCTGTCCACACGCAGACCGGCTTGACGCGAACCGCACTCATGCGTACAAGCCTACCCATACACTGACCGCAATCATGTGTACGAGCCCCTCACGCGAACCGCAATCATGCGTGGAATACCATCACGCGAACCGCATTCATGCGTGGAAACCATAAACTCGGCAACTGCTGCCGACACAACGGGCAACGCACACGCGCCCTGCTCCCAGCGGTACCGCAGCACAGCATGGCAGCCAATCACAGCAGGCGACCCGCATGCGCCTTGCTACCGGCCACCATCGCCACGCGGCGGCCAGAACATCACTTCTGTCTGTAAATTTACACTAGCACAACACTCGTTATGTAAATCAAGTGGCAGTTATTTACTTACTCTCAAAAAATGCGGCACACGTTTCTGGGCACCACTCGCCTCGCCACGGCACCATGTGCTGGGCCGCAGCCTGCGTAGTCTTTCCGTAGCTACCGCCGAGCAAACGCAGCGTGTAGCGTCCACTAGGCAATGCCTCTATCACCTTGTAAGGACCACGCATTCCGGGATCAAGTTTTCCTGTTGACTGGGAAAACTTTATAACGAACACGCAGTCGTCTACGTTGAATTGGCGAGGTGGGCGTCGCCGTTGGTTAACCTGTTTGTCTTGTCTGACCTGATTGCTCCTTAGGAGTTCACGGGCCCTGCCTCTGGTTACTTCGCGTAAGGCCTCTCTGTTGGGTGTCGAACCTTCGACAGCTATATCGCGCACCAAAGCTCGAACCACGGGCGTTGTGGATTCAGTACCAATCAGGAGATTTAATGGTGACACTTGTGTAGTCTTCTGTCTCGTAATGTTTAACACCAATTGAAGCTTCCACAATGTTTCTGACCATGGCACATTCCTGTAGTTCGACTGGATACGTAGCATGTTAAGGACGGTACGCATATAACGCTCGGCTTGGCCGTTTGCCTGGTGCATTTCGGGCGTTATATAATGCAGGTTACAACCTAGTTCATTTATCCAAGTCACAAACTCGTTAGACTCGAACATTCTTCCCTTGTCAGTGACCATAAGCTTAGGCACCCCGAACAAAGAAATACACTGAGTGACGACGCGTTTTAACTCAGTAGCGTCTTGTCTACAGATCGGGTAGAGGAGGGTGAATTTGGTAAAAGCGTCAACGACGAGTAAAATGAATTTGTACCCTTCTGACACGGGTAGAGGGCCTAAGGCGTCAACGTGAACCGTGTGGAACGGTGTATCAGGCTTTTCCCAGGAAGTAATAGTTTGTAAGGGAGCCCGAGGAACTCTCTTTTGCGAAACGCACACAAGGCAGTACGAGATGTATTTGCTAACGAACTGCCTAAGTCCGGGAAACCAAAAATGTCTAAGAATGAGGTCTAGGGTCTTCTCTGCGTTAATGTGCTCGTGCTCATCGTGAAATACTCTCAAAAGGCTTAGTCGGTGCCCTTTGGGTATGTAGCAGAGTAAGCGTGGATCTTGGCCTACTGGGGTGTACTTGTAATACAAGACTCCATTTCGAACGGAATAGCGATTGGCATCGAGATTTCCATCGTGAAGTCCTTGAATGAGACTTTGCGTCTCATCATCGGCTGATTGTGCAATCTGAGCCCAATTTCTAGGTCTTGAGATTTGATTGACGCTGATAGGATTGCGACTCAAGTAGTCAGCATGGGGTAACAACACTCCTTTTCGATACTCGATTGAGAAATCGAAGTCTTGGAGGTAGATCCACCACCTGGCCACTCGAGGCAAGAGGTCTTTCTTTCGTTGAGTTGCTTTAAGAGCATTACAGTCGGTTACCACCACAAATTTTAAACCAACTAGATAGTGTCGAAAGTTTTGGAGGGCTTTGACTACAGCGAGGGTCTCCAACTCATAGGAGTGGTACCTCTCCTCAGCACCCTGAGTGGACCTACTGAAGTAAGCTACAACGTGCTTTTTTAAGTCTAGGTGAACTTGTAAAAGTACCGCGCCGTATCCAGCACTACTGGCGTCAGTATGGACTTCGGTGGGAAAGTTATGGTTAAAAATGGAAAGGACCGGTTCATTGGTCAATTCTTTAATGAGATCGAGGCGAATAGTCTCACATTCGGAGGTCCAATTGAATGCAATGTCCTTACGGGTTAGATGAGCAATGGGAGCAGTCTTAGTGGAGTAGTCTTTTATGTACCGCCTGAAATAGCCTGCTAAACCTAACAGTTGGCGCACCTGTTTTACATTTTCGGGCGGTAAGGTGTTAACTAAGGCTTCCACCTTTCGCGGGCTCGGCCTAACCTGACCCTGACTAACTAATCTCCCTAAATATTCTACTTCCGTGACAAGGAACGAACACTTAGCCAAATTTATTGAAAACCCGGCTGCTGTAAGGGTCTTGAGTACTTCACGCAACAGGTCAATCCCTTCAGATACCGAGTTACTCAGCAAAAGTACGTCATCGACGTAGACTAGCACGTTTCCCTTATTAAGGTGGTTGCGTAAGGTGTCGTTTATAATGCGTTGGTAGACTATTGGAGAATTAGCTAATCCGTAAGGCATTTTGACATACTCAAAGTGTTCTTCCGGCGTCACAAAGCCAGTAAAGTGAATACATTCCTCTTTGAGACGGATTTGGTGAAATCCTGTAGCCATATCGAGGCTACAGAAGAACTTACACGCGCCTAACCTATCAATGTGATCGTCTATTAGCGGAAGGGGATATCTATCTTTCACTGTAATTCGATTTAGCGCCCTAAAATCGACACAGAGCCTATCTGAGCCATCGCGTTTTCTCACCAGTATAATCGGGCTCGCATATTCAGACTTAGAACGTCTAATCACTCCCTTCTCTAAAAGGTCTTGTGTAATCTCCCTAACCTTGAGTTTTTCGGAGTAAGAGAGTTTATACGGACGATAGACGACAGGGGTGGAACTGGTAAGTCTTATTTCCATCTCACCTGTTTGTACTGTGGTCATAGCAGTCCCTGATATTAGATAGTCAGAAAATTCGTTTATGACAGACATAAGGCTATTCAAATCCGTACCCTGAAGGGGCGTATTTACTCTGACCTGATTACCCATACAAATGGCATTGACGCTTGAGCTAACGTTATCGGAACGTGTGAGGTACTGCTCGTCTTTTGTACGAATGTAAGTAATGCCTTCACGGTTTAAAACATCAGTGCCAATTATAATAGGTGCATTCATAAAAGACGAAGGAACTACTACTAGATCGACTTCAATAGCAATGTCGCTAAATTCTACAGTGAGGGTAACGTAAGATGTGGTGACCACCTCTCTCTCACTCAAACCCTTCAACACGCAACGTCTCTGTTTTGGCTGACACGTGAAATGTTTTAAAATATCTGACGAAACAAGAGACACATCGAGGGCTCCGCTATCAATGAGCACGTCTACTGGTATCCCATCCACTATCGCAGTAGTCATGTCGTTATTTTTTGCGACATTGGACCGATAAGAGCAAAGATTGACGTTACGCGGATTTCGTTGATCGGTTTTAGCCTTGGTGAAGCATTTGTCCTCGGTATGTCCCGATCTCTTACAGAACGTACAGAAATTGCTGGAAGAGGGTTGCGTATTGAAAGACGTGTTTGAAGTGACGTCACCAGGCTTGCTAGTGGTCGAGTCTGACTTAGCCTTTCTACAATTCCGACTAACATGACCGGTTTGGTGGCAATTATAACATTTTGGCCCGAAACGAGGGGTAGGTTTTATTTGACCTTGCCTTTTTGAATCAGCGATCTTATTGTACCTCAAAGAAGGTTTCGTGTAAATTGAAAGGAATGAGACAATAGTGTCAGGGGTTAAGTTTGCGTTAGCAGCAGCTGCACGCACCTGTGGACTGTCTATACCGCGTATAACGATCAGCGTTCTTAATTCATCGCTTAACCCTTGAACTATTCGCAGACGTAATAATGTTCGACGGGCGAATTCTGAGTAAGTTGGATACTTGTCTGAAGTAGTGTTCATGGCTTCGAATAAAATATTCGCATAGTCTAATTTGCTTGGACAAAGGGGTTTGAATTCGCGTACGAAATTGGACCACGTCCTATCATTAGTCACCCATTCTCCTAACCAGACCTTAGCGTCACCCTTCAGACAAGTAGCCACACGCGACAGACATTCGTGGTCGGTCCAACCGTTGGCCTCTTTGGCGCGATCCACTTCGTCGCACCATGCCTCGATATTGTTAATTGATGGGTCAAAGTTCGACACGTAATAGTGTTGTGACCTTGCTGGTTGCATATTCTTTATAGCTTGCATCAAGGCATGAGCGAGAGTGGATGCCTCGGAACCGGGGATACTAGGTTCTATAGATGGGTGCCGCTCTGACGTATTAGGGATCGTTGACTCTTTAGCTTTTGGCAGAACCTCATTATTTTTGTGGGTAGAACTTGTCTGAAGCGGGGGCGAAGGAGTACGCGTGCGCTTCCTATTGGCAATGTTGCTACGTGAACGATCCCTACTACGCGAATCGCGCCCATCCCTAGTACGCGATCGGTGCCTTTCGGGACTACGAGAATCACGCCGATCTCGATTACGTAAGCCATCTTGCAAAGTGCGACGACTCCTACTCGAATCACGCCGCGTTCTACCACTACTGCGATCAGGAGACCCACGAGATCGACGTCGGTTGCGATCGCGTGACCGGTCCCGAGTACTTAATCGTTTTTCACAAATACGTGACTTTTCACGCCCCATTATCACAAAAAAAAGCAACAAAGTACCGTTAAAATAAATCAATCAGATATAAACAACGAAATCGACTAAAAGGAAAAGTAACCAAGCGGGTAGTTGTTGAAAAAGCAAATTTAACAGATTCAAATGAAAATGGTTTCTCTGTTTTAGATACGAAACTTCATATATGTGGGCTTAAAAGTCCTTTATCCCACTTCTGATATAAGATTCAGAAGTGGAAATTCTTAAAAAAAATACAACTTACAACAAAAAAACCATTTTACTTCTTAATTACAATTACCTAAATTTACAATCAACAAAATTACTTACAGTTCACTAAAATACTTAATCTACTCGTTCAAAAACACCACACTTTATCACCCTTACACGACAGAACTAAATTCAAATGGCTTACGCAACCGTTCAACCAGCCGATGATTCACCCGTCCGTCCAGTCGAGCGCAGAGCAACAAAATGTGCGCTGCATCCCCAGCGCCTTGCCTTGCGAGGCGGGGGTATTATCGACGTAGGAGAGGAATCTCCTTACAATATTGTTACTTAGGTAATCTTTTATTTCGTTTCCGTGAAAAATGTAATGATGTTGAAGCGATGTTGAGACGATTTAGTTACAGAATACTTGCCGAATTATCTGGTATTGATTACTTACCAGCAGTAGTCACCTAATGTCCTCAATTTAAGGCTTGTATAAACGCCAACTACGCCACTTTAGAGACGGACTACTCATTGAAAAGACGATGAAAAACGATTTTTTTAATGCACAATGATCTATCAAACATCAGTCTATTTGTTGTACACAAATAAAAGTAATACCTTTTTATTTAATGTGTTAAAAATTAAATCAAAAACATAATGTTTTCGACAGAAAAAATCCATACTACTTCGAAACGGAAAGGAATTTTTGACATCTAATTACACTAAAACACTGGAAAAGACTTGACCGCAACATATTTGATTTAGTTATGTATGTACGTACAATAAACACGGAAGTTTTATCTGAATTATTTGTAATTTATTGATATTTTACATACAGATAGATTATAAATAGTGATTTATTGCTTTTTTATAGGTAATTGTAAAATAAACATTGAATTTGATGGTTTTTTGATGGTTATTTTTAATTTATTGGTAACCTATAGGGTTTTTATGGTTCCGTACCCAAAGGATGACGGAACCCAATTACTAAGACAAATATCCGTTGCTGTACCACATGAACCGTGATAGCTAGACAGTTTAAATTTTCCCAGATGTTATATTTCTGTTGCCGCTATAACAACAAATAATAAAAACAGAATAAAATAAATACTTATGGACACCCTTACAAAAAAAAGTGATTCTTAATCTATCTATTTGAGTCCTCTAGGGGTTGGTTTGAATTTGGTTCTGAACCCTTCGTGCGAGAGTCCGACTCGCACTTGACCAGTTTTTTAACTCGTTCAACTATTTTTAAAATGACAGTCAAACTGATCAATTTTGCTTTTCATCATCAGTTATCCAATCCTACTAATATTATAAAGCTGAAAATTTGTGAGTATGTATGTGTGTGTGTTTGTTACTCAATCACGTAAAAACCGCTGAACCGATTACCATGAAACTATGTATGTAGATAGCTGGAGACCTGGAATAAACACATAGGCTACTTTTTATACCGATGATCCCGCGGGATCGAGACTTACGCGGGTGAGACCGCGAGGCGCAGCTTAACTGATCAACCCCTTAACTGATCTTTGCGCAGCAGCGGGTTGTTCTACACGTCTAGGCGAACAAATTTTATTCTACGACATTTGGACAGTCTGTCGCAGGCTATCAGTCCACAAGGGACCTTATCCGCTAAACCACAAATTGTTTTTTTTATTTGGGGTCGGCGCAATAGTTAGTAGGTAAGTCGTTATTGACTATACCTTCTTCAGTCTGCAGATATACAGAATGAACCATTTAAACGGGCCTTCAGGGGGATATCCTAAACTATAAGAGATAGCGAAAAATGCTGAAAGGAGTTGCGTCCCCGATTTTAACAAAAACTAAAATGCCATTATTAGATTTTCTAAAAATTCATTACCCTAGCCTAGAATAGAACCTTGTCTTTTTGCAAAAAAATAAACATCCTATATTATTCTACTGATCGATAGTGTTACTGATAAAGAGCAAATCCTGGAAACAAACATAGTGTGGTAAACCGAGAGAAATGTCTATTTTTGAATAAAAATATTTGATTTTTGCAAAAAATTTGTTCAAAATGATATCCTTCACTGCTTTCATCAAGCTTCGAAGTTTATGTTTTGTGCTGTGTGCAAGAATTTTGAAATTAGAACATTATCTGTAATGAATAGCAATGATGATAAATGCTAGTGTAGTCGTTCAAATCCAGTTGGTAGTTGTAAAAGGTACGGGTAAAGCAGTATTTCATATTTTTATTAAAAAATAGTCATTTCTTTCGATCTACCAAACTATGTTTATTTCCAGGATTTGCTCTTCATCAGCGACACTATCGATCGGTATAATAATATAGGGTGTTTATATTTTTTGCAATAAGACAAGGCTCGATTGCTGTCTAGGGTGATGAATTTTTCAAAAACTCAATAATGCCATTTTAGTTTTTGTCAAAATCGGAGACGCTACCTCCTTTCAGCATTTTTCGCTATCTCTTATAGTTTAGGATATTTCCCTGAAGGCCCGTTTAAATGGTTCACCCTGTAAATGGCAATATACCCCACCGCGCGGGGACAACATAAAGTTTGTTAGTCTTCCCCAGATCCCTAAGTCGCCTTTTACGACACCCACGGGCGGGAATATATAGAGTACCCTATTCTATGCCGGGGCTACACGGCAATGTAGCCCCGGCGTGGAATAGGGTCAACGGGTATAACCCTATAGAAACGCAATAAAAACAATGATTTAAGTCATCGAGGAAGTAACTTGTGTAAAACTTTTAACGAGTGTAATTATTTACCTACCTAGAGGTGTGACTCGCTCGGACAGTACAGGGTGATGCAGCTTAAGAGGAATTACAACGCCAACGACCTTGAAACTGAAAATCCCTGTCGGGCTCATCGAAAATTGTTGATTATTTCATGACGGAATGTCGTAGAACTTTTTTTTGTGTACATATTGTAGGTGACATTGTTTCCTACATTTTGGTGTAGTTTAAGATAAGAACCTCCTATTGGTGCAAAGCCTATCCAAATTTTAGAGAAAAAATGTCTGATTTGGCTAAAATGTCGATAGGCTTCAATACGTTTCGACATATTTATATGGAAACTGCACTAAAATATCGAAACCAATGTCGCCTACAATCTGTACACAAAAAAAAGTTCTACGACATTCCGTCATAAAATAATCAACAATTTTCGATGCGCCCGACATGGATTTTGAGTTTAGCAGGTATAGGGCCCTTAATACACTAACCCCCGTATTTATAGACGAATCTGAGTGATGACTAAAAAACAATGCTCTGTCTTGCTCTTATTAGTGACTTTTAACGTCAAATATTAGTGATTTTTAACGTCGAATCTTATACTAAATTCGAAAAAATCAAAATTAGTATGAGACACAAAGGGTAAAAACGGGACCCTATTACTGGACACCGCTGTCTGTCTGTCCGTCTGTCACCAGCTACTGTATCTCATGTATCGCAATATTATAGCCAGTGCTAGACGGTTAAATATTTTCACAGAAGACTAAAAATAAAATAATACAAATATTTAAGCGGGCTCCCATACAACAAAAATAAAAACGCAACGATACCGCGATGGATTTTACGACTTGCAATCCGTGAACGTGAATTTTCCCCAACCATGGTTGGGGACAATTTAGGGTTCCGTAGGTACGCATTTGTGATAGTGGTACAGAACCCTTCGTGCCCGAGTCGGACTCGCACTTGGCCGGTTTGTTTTCTTTTTTTTTAATGTTTTTCAAATGATGATGATGTAGTAATACTCGATGATGAGTTTATAATACAGTAGGAGTAAGAGAGAAAATCTGTCATCCATCCTTTTATTTTCGGACGGATGGATGACAGATTTTCTTTTTTTGCGTTCGTACGTTCGTAGAATTAAAGTAACTGCCCCTCCAATACCTATTATTTGCCTGGAATAGATGGCCCATAGGCTGTAAAGCCGCCTAATTGTATTATGTTTTTGGTACAATAAAGTGTTAATCTATCTCAACGATTCTCAAACTTTGTTGGTGATTGACCCCTTTTGGAAAGCCAAATGTTCGACGAAACCCTTAAGAGGATAGTCTCCATTCTCTTTCTCCATACAAACGTAGTTTAAGTTTTCCTTCCTGGATAAAGACATTAGAGCAAATATGTTTATGCCATAAAACCTATAATATCTGTCATGACAATACATCTACCTTTTTATTTATTTTTATTTTCTAATTAAAATAATAATGAAAAAAATAAAAAGGTAGATGCATAGTCATGACTCATGCATGACAGATATAAGTTTTATGGCATAAACATATTTGCTCTAATATCTTTATCCAGGGAGGAAAATTTAAACTACGTTTGTATGGAGAAAGAGAATGGACACATTGGACACTATCCTCTTAAATGTAGTAGGTATCAGAAACGGAGCCCTAACAGAGGCTATGCGGAGCCCCAGGGTTCCGCGGAGCACACTTTGAGTATGGCTGATCTATCTATCTATCTAACTATAATACAGTATAGATATACTGTACAATATCTGGATACATCCTGTACAGACCGATATTATTTTAGACAAATCAATAAAAATGAAGAAAACATGTTTGCTTGCCCAATATAATATTTGTCCAGAATATGTCGTCCTAAAGAACTCTGACATCAATCCTTAGAAATTAGGTGACGCTTAGTTTTGAGGAAATACATCGCCCAAGTACATATGTACCTCCCAATATGTAATACTATTCTTTATGTACAAAGCGGGTATGAGTTACTAAAAGTCTGCGTAGGTACATAGGAACGTTTTGGAAGGATGGAATTGTTAGTACGTCCTCGTACGTCAGTGCACGAATGATTTCGGACGAAAACGTATCCAAACTGCGGCCTACTGCGAATAGAAGTGCATCAAAATTCATCGTCACTATGATTGCATCAACAATAGTACGACAGTTCTTTCACCCCATTTATCAGCGCGACTCGGGGATGTTATCACCATCTCCCGGCTTCCCCAGTCTGATATCGATACAGGGATGGTATCACCACATCTCCCCCCTATCGCGAGCTACCGGTCACACTCGCTACCAACAGCGACACCCACCATCGACGATACTGCGCTTGCAACATAGACAAGCTAGGGCTACCACCGCGACTGTACGATATTTATTTGCTACGCCAGCGATGGGTTTAAAAAACATGCTTATATGAAGCACCAAAATTGCACAAAAAATACACCGGAATCGGATAATGTTAAATGGGCGTTTTTACCGTCATTGTATGGAAAAATCGGATCGCCTTGCCCGTCAAATAGTCTAAGGTTAGGTGGTACCTAATCTATGCAATCTAAGCAATTTATGTCAAAAAATTGTGGTTTGACTATTAATTATAGATGACACGTATACAAGTTTAAGATGTAGTACATTTACCTAGGAGATGACAAGACACACTTTGCAAACGATTTCCGTCTATTATTATTATTAGAGATAATTAATAACAATTATTATCTACAAAGCGATCTGGACCTGTGTTTCTAATAGATAACAAGTCGATAATGAAATTAATTCTGACCCTACTCCCTTGGTGGCTGTCCTATGTAACGGAACAGAGCCACAAAGGTGAGCGTGCTATGTTCTAGACCACTACATTCAGGCCAAATAGATATATTCGATAGACCAATGTAAAAAAATACAATTGAAAAACATAAACAATTTATATCTTGGTGGCACAATGGGCGGCCTTATCGCTTACAGCGATCTCTTCCAGGCAACCTTTACGAGATAGTTTTTAAACGTCCACCGATGGTTTAAATAAAAATTCTCCCAGAAGTACAAAGAAAAATGCATCATCAAGAATCCTCCCTAACGTTATCTAACCATTTAATCTATATCTATAAAAGGCTTTAAACTGACTGACTGACTAATCAACGCACAGCCTAAGTCGTTGATAATAGAGAGCTAAAATGTAAAGAGTATGTTGTTTAGGTATACCTATGATGTAGGCATTCGATAAGAAAGAGTTTTTGAAAATGCCCATTCAATCGGGACTTATGTGAGTGAAACCGCGGGACACTATAAAATTCTATAACTATTTCTAGTAGAATGAGCAATAAAAATATTTAATACTAGCAGAGTCCTGCGGTTTCACCCTCGCAAGTCCCGATCCCGTAGGATTTTCTGAATCAAAGGTAGCGTTACTCCTCGATAATGTAGCTTTCTAATGGTAAAAGAATTTTTGAAATTGGTCACGTGGTTTCGGAGATTACCCCCAATATACATACATACATACATATACGTTACCTCTTTATAATATTAGTTTATAGATTAAAAACCCTCCCACCAAAATAAACTATCCGAGTAGCGTCAGCCCTAGTTTAGAAAGGTCCTATTATGCAAGTGGTGGTGAGTTGCCCGCGCAGTAGTTCCGCTGCGGCCGCTGCGGTCAGCCATGGCCGGGTCCCTCGTGCTCGCGCTCGCGCTCGCGCTCGTGATCGTGCTCGCGGGCGAGCATCGCGTGCTCGCCTCTACGCTCGCGGAGGATGAAGTTCTTTACACGCTCAGTGGTACTGTGTCTAGTTGTTTAATTGGATTTTTTAGTTTTTGGATAAGTATTTAGGATTTTAAGTCATGGAAAAGCAGGGTTTGTAATGAGCTGGGATGTTGTGGGTTCGAATCCCGCTCAGAGTTATTCAGTGGTTTTTTTCAGTTACTTATAAGATTGATTTCAGCTTTTCAGCCGCCAAGCACTTTGAATGTATTTTCAAATGCGATGTACCTACTAATGAGTAGGTACTTCCCATTTGTCCCATTGTCGTGACAAATTACGAATAGTACGTTATATAATTTATCTTTCTTTCCATTTATCCATTCAACTATAATAATAAACACTACAAACTAAAAAATACGATCTGAACAGAAACAAAAGACGATCTAAAAGAACAATGTTCAGCCGCCCGAAAAAAAAAACGATCATCTTCTTTCGGTTGTTCTTATTTTGGTCTTCTTTTTTTAAATAAAAATTATAAGCAACTTACATTTTAATCGCGATTTCAAAAACAAACTTTTATACTTGAAACTTTTACACTGTTTCTAATCATATCAGTCTTCTCGCAACCAAGACTATTGTAATATAGTCGAAATGTTGAGGTAACAGAATAAAATTTAGGTATCTATTTCAAAAGTGTCCTATGAAGGTTTGTATTCAAGCGTGTACTCCAGTTATTCCTCCCTGCAACATCTACTGTAACGTTTGTAATGCACCTTGTGATGCAACCGTAGGCCGTTACACGTCTCGCTTGCACTCGTTTCATATAATGTAGGTATCTAGCTGCTAACTCAGTTCCATAGGCACTATGCAGCACCTACCTTGTTTATTTGAGGTAATCACTGGTGATAACTACCGTTACCCCAAAGCAGCAATGTTACTGCAAAGTGCCTATCCAACTCAGTTAGACAATAGTGCTGTTGAGACTCTAAGCTCAAAATACACGGGCGACACTGACACTGCAACTTTACCTAAAGAGCCCACACTTACGACCTACAGCACCGATGCACGAATTTCTTTATAAAGATTACATCTGCTAAAAAAAGAACGTAATGTTTTTAAATATGTTTTTGTTGTTTTCTTTTATACTAATTGATTGTATTAGGCGTTACTTTTCGGAACTCCATAACTACTCTGTAAAAGAATAATATTTAGTTTTTAGTCCCGACACCTGACTAGTGTTATAACACAGCGTGCAGTGTGCAGCTTGCAAAGAGCACCACCCTCCCACTTCTTTTATACTTTTTATATTGCTGTTTTTCTTTATGTATTTTTTGTTGTCAATAATATTTTCTATTCTATTTTGGGCTCTCTAGGTAAAGTTGCAGTGTCAGTATCGTTCGTGTATTTTGAGCTTTAGATAGGTATTCCAATGAGGTCCTTTACCTATTCCATTAGGCTATGTTAATACTAAAGTTAGTTAGTTAATTAGGTTCAAGTGCATACGTTTTGTATGGTAATACTTTGATTATTTCGTACTTAACTACTGTTATTGTCTAGTTTTTGACTGAATCATTTAGTAATTAAAGATATTATGGCTTTTTATACATACAGTTAATACCTATAGCTATATACGTACCTATTTAATACTCCGGTAAAACTTTTTTTTGTTCTCATTATGGTGTAACTGAATGGTTACCTCATAACAATTACAACCTAGCCTTGAGGCTAATAAGTAATTTAACTATAACTTAATTTGCTAAAAACTTTTAAAGTAAAGAATGTGTCCATTGGCACTTTTCTTGCGGTCTCTATTATAATGGAAGTACACTTTGTTCTTGTGTTCTAAAATGGTAGCACTCACACTAACACTAATTTCACTCCGTAACACTAATTTCACTAAACTAACTCAAAAGGCTTAGTCCTTTTCAGTCTCCTTACTATGTCCGTGGTGTCAAGGAGCTGGATAGCCTCGACATTCACATATTGAAGAAGTCTTTTTTCGTGAGCTTCGGCGTATTTTTTTATATTCGGGTAAAACTGTCGCAAATTCGTTACCTAGGAGTTGTCATTATGTTTCAATAATAATTATTTTTAAACCTAAATTTCGACACAATAGTAAAATCATCGAGCGATTGCGATGTTTCCGGTTGCATCCCTGTCGGGAGCCCGGGGCCTGCTTTCCAACGTTTACGTCTCTATTTCGCACGATCTTTGGCATCCCGTGTAGTGAGGCCATTTGCACGTTTATCGGTACTTACGACCGACGTCACGCCAGCCTTTCTTGGATCTTTCTAATCTGCCGCAAAAACAAATCTTGCAATGGGCGCAGGCGCCCCATAGCAAGACATTTGTTCCCCACATAAGTGTAGCCGGATTTCGTAAAACGTGCCCGTACCACCGTTAAGCGCCATTCTTGCAATTAGTTAATTGCAAGAATGCCGCTTACAGTCTCGGACATGAAGGCTGCTCCTGACCTGATGCGGAAGTTTCTGACGCGGTCCTTTCACGTCACTCCACACATCCAGCGCAGCATCTTCATCTCCGTGACATCCAGCTCATGCTTATATCGCTCAAACACCGACCACACCATACATAAGGACAGATCTAATTATGGTTTTATGAACCTGTCCCTTCAGTTTAACTGGCATTTTGAGGTTACAATAAACGACAACAGATGGTGCCCAAGATGCTGATGGCGTTCCCGCTTTAAATAGCCAGGCTTAATCAGTTACCAGCCAGGACAAAAAACGGACCCCGGGCTCCCGAAACGAATGCAACCGGGAACATCGCTCAGATGATAATGAATACCTAATAATGACAAAACACAAGTAGAAAGAAATAACAACAACTTATTTATTCCACAACCATCCCAATTTGCTTGGAACATGTAAAATACATTATTACAGCTAAGTTATTGAAAAGGACGTAACTCAGTTTCGCTACTACATTCGCGCGAACGAAAGCAACGCTGACAATAACAAAAGACAATTTGTCATAATAATATGAATTCTTGTGTTGTACCCTTGACCACCACCACTACATCACACTTCCACCACGACCCTTGACATTGCCGAAAACACACAATGAAGTGCTTAGGTACAAAACCCAATGGAACAGGTTCTTTAAACTATGGTACTACTGGTATACCTCTCCACTGCAGATTTGTACAGGGTAAGTAATGGAATATAGAGTTTGATAAAAGTTCGAAGATTATGGGCCTTTATAGCATTTCATTACGATGAACTACAGCGGGGCATAATTTGAATGCGAACATCGAGTACAGAATTAGAATAAACCCCATCAAACCGTTCTACAGACTACAGGCTACAGAGACTGGACAAACAAAATTTAGATACTTAACATGCATTACCACATGCTTTTAGTTATATTGTGTGTTTCCGCAACTAGCCCTATAACTGTTCCTTTTTGCGTGACTTTAAGCCGTAGGTTTCCTCACGCAGCGCATAGCGCACTTAAATTGTTCTTAAAAAAAAAGACATTGGTGCGCGGTCGGCCAGGATTCGAAACCAGGACCTTCGGAATGGAAGTAGCGGTATCTACCACTAGAACAACACCGATCCGCATAATAACCACATACATAACTCGAAAAAATATTACCACAATACCCTCCTTCGGCAGTCGGGTAAAAAGAAGAAGATGAACTCCACAGCTGATGCGTTCAGTGTGTGTAATGTAAACAAACCGGTTGTTGTTAAAATGTCAATGTTCTCACGAATGTGGGTCGATTGAATAACGTCAGCTAATTATATCACCGAAATGTACTTCTTATGTAACTCAATTACAACAAGCATGTTTTGATTCATAACAAAATATAACTGTTTTTCTATAAGTTTTGAGCAGTTTTCAAATCAATCTGAACAATGGGAAGAAAACCATAAAAAACTCGTGTGGTGGGATTAATCTTGCTATTGAGAACACTAGTATTTTTATTGAAATGCTGGTCTTCTTTCAAACTTCTTTCAAATGTAAAACTTTGCAAAACAATAGCTAAATAACCTCGAGGAAGGAGCTTCTCATCTAGGTATGAACACAAGTGTTTTGACCACTATCACGCCTGATGCTAAGCGTTGATGCCGTCAAAGATGAAACACGATGACCAGTGTGATAACACCTATTTCAATCAGGTTTCTTAGTTTCTTCGAAAAAAAAAATGTTTTACCTACCTACTTGATTTGGGACGGGGAATATCATAGGTAGACATCCCAAGATATTGTCCGCCGCATGATATAGGAACACATCGCAATAACAGTATAGGTACCTACAAAGAAATTGTGAAAAAAAGTAGTACGGCGTGACCATATTCACATATTATTATGACATACCTACTACATACACAAACAGTATACGGCTCGAATAGAGAACCTCCTCCTTTTTTAATGTTTGCTAAAAACAGCCATCATAAAGAATTTCCGTACGTACAGAGTTCAGACAGATCCGGATATATGGAGACTAGGGAATGCAATCCCGATCTCGCGGGATCCCGTGTTATTTTTCGGGATCAATCCCGAAGCATAATATGACGGGATCCCGTTCGGGATTGACGGGATTGGGCGGCAATGGTCAGCGTTACTACACACGTCGGAAAGGGCATTCTCAGCAGCTGGGTACATTGCAACGGACATTAGATGCCGGTTGGCAGTTAACACTCTTGATACACTTTGTTTTTTAACAAGTTACTTTCAAAATCACCCGTAACTACTTTTAATTTCATTGAGCTATACCTATTTTTGTTTTGATTATGTTGATGTTAGTAAAATTGTTAATTATTTAGTTTTTGTTTGCTTCTAATAATATTTTGTTTTAATTAATCTCACTATCACAATATTTATTGTTCAAAGTATTCTGTCATGTAATTTTTTAGGTTTCCGTACCCAAAGGGTAAAAACGGGACCCTATTACTGAGACTTCGCTGTCTGTCCGTCCGTCTGTCACCAGGCTGTATCTCATGAACCGTAATAGCTAGCTAGACGGTTAAAATTTTTACAGGAGATGTATTTTGGTAGCCGCTAAAACAACAAATACTAAAAACAAAATGAAACAAATATTTAAGAGGGGCTCCCATACAACTAACGTGTGTCAAAAACAACAAGGGATTTTATTACAATGTGAGGTCGCTTCTGATTGGCCGGAGTCAAATCGAGTAGTGCATGGAATTCAAAATGGCTGCCCTGTCTTTCAAATATACCAGTCTGCCTGCACTTACCAAAGAGTTTCTTATAATTTTCTGATTTTTTTTATGCCAAGTTTTTTTTTATTATTTTTTTGAGAAATGTGGTTGTATGATGGGAGTAAGAATCGAAACTAAATATTTCACATTATCCTATAAAATTTAAAAATTCGTTGTTGTAAACTATTTTAGGATTAAGTACCCAATTGTGATAGTGGTACGGGAACCCTTTGTGCGCGAGTGTCGCACTTGGGTGGGTTTTTTTTAAACTACTCGGGATTGAGATTTCTAATCCCGCGGGATCCCGAATTTACGATCCCGAGTCGGGATTGCATTCCCTAATGGAGACACATAGGTATACGGTATTTCAAGAATTTCCTGATAAGTATCCGGTTTTTTTTTCAAATTGCCGGATATCCGGTCATTATGAATTGATTACACAACACACTTCTTCAATACAACAATCGTACTATTAAAGAAAAAATACCGAATATCCTTTTTTTTTTTAAATTGCCGGATATCCGGTCACTATGTGTTGATTTCACACAACACACTTCGTCAATACAACAAAAAAACTAATTAAGTCAAATCTCCAGGAACCCGGTTTTTTTTTCAAATTGCCGGATAACCGGTCATTATATCCGGATAAAAAGTAGCCTATATGTTAATCCGGGTCCAAAGCTATCTGCATTCCAAATTTGGTTAAAATCGGATAAGCCGTTTCTGAGATTAGCGAGAACAAACCAACAAACAGACAAACAAACAAACAAACAGACAAAGTCATTAAAAACAATTGATTCGTGTTTAGTTACCGATTTTGAGACGGCCTGATTTTTTTTTTCTGAAAATAATTCAGTTACAGATTTTTTTATCGCTACAGATTTATATTGTGTATAGATAGATATAGATTAAGTAATGATGACCCCCACAAAAACATTTTCATGTAAAATGTAGCCCAAGACGAGAGCGAGACCTTATGATGTGCACTATCAAAAAGTTATCAGATGTCCTAAAGAGCCAAGCTTATAATTCCACACGCCCCGAGTCCACAAGCACCTTACTTCACTATCACAAACTCAACATTTTAGCCAAATATGTTGCTTGGCCGTTTCGCAACCTTGCATAGGTTTTCTATTACACAATACCTAAGTTCTTGCGGTGATAAAACGGCCAAGCAACATATTTTGGCTAAGATGTTGAGTTTGTGATAGTGAAGTAAGGTGCTTGTGGACTCGGGGCGTGTGGAATTATAAGCTTGGCTCTTTAGGACATCTGATAACTTTTTGATAGTGCACATCATAAGGTCTCGCTCTCGTCTTGGCTACATTTTACATGAAAATGTTTTTGTGGGGGATTTCACGTCTTTTTGTAGGTTGCTTATTTATTTTATTATTACATTTTTTCCAATAACACAAACTTTTAGCTTCCTAAAATGATTAGTAAATTTCTTTTTAATTCATTTCTAATAGTTCGTGAATTAACGACTTCGCGCCGCCGCACGATGGGCTGAAAAGTGGCGGTAGTGGACTTAGCATTGAAAAAAAAAAGTTTTTTTTTTTTAATTTTTTTTTTTTTTTAATTTATCTACCGATTATAAGGAACTATTACTATGACGGTCTTTCAGATAACTTACTATTTTCGGAGTAATAAATTTCTAAAGTTATTTTTGTATCGAAAAAAAACAAAAAAGGTAAAAATTACGGAATTCTCAAATTTTCTCAAAGAATTGACTTTACTTCTGCATAGTATGTATTTTTGCCCTATTTTAGCGCCTATTCTCAAACTTCGATTTTCCACGCTTTGGTCGCAATTTCAACTTTTGTTCTCTATTCCACACCACCCTAGAGGTTATGAACTAGGCGCGTTTTTTTTTATAGTGGTGTCCCCTTTAGGCCTAATCCACTTAGGCCTATTAAAATAAGTAATGATCACAATAATTGCTAGTTACTGTTTTAATTTAATCACTGTCAAGGTTATCTACATCAACAAATTCAACATTTTCCTTTTCGTCATCATGAAATGTTTCTGCTTGTTCAATAATTAATAAACTTTGTGCTTCTTCTGATAATGTTTTATGTTTTCTAACAAGTTTGTGGCGTTTCGTTGAAATGAGTGGATCGGAGCTGGTCAATAAATTGTTTAAAATATCTTCATTTGTAGCTTTTCTGCTGCATTTCCTTTGAACACATTGGAGTTGTGTTGGCGGTACCTACGAAAGTCTTTATTTCTAGCTTCGGCAGCTTCTTCCGATAGCTGTCCAATTGGCATTAGACCAAAACTTTCGATGATAGCTGCACCATGCATAAGAACTTTATGTATACTTGAAGGCATATCTTAAGTTTAAAAGCGTCTTGTATGATTTTCTTTCTGCTTTCCATGATGTGCTTGGTGTCTTTATTTATAGTCCATGTCTGTATCGTTAATCTATAAGCTATGTGCAGAATGCATTCCATCATTCGTATCCACATGTGCAATGATGACAATCCGTATTTACACAGATCTAGATCAGTCGGTTTTGACGCAATCAAGGGCAAATTGTTCATCTCAGTTGGAGTGGCTTTACAAATGTCGCATCTCTGAGATGAAGTGTCACATAAGATTGATGTTGCTTTTCCGTCTATCATTGTCATTAACAAAGAATGTGAAATCTTTATTTCTCCAATTTCTGTTTTTACTAAATTAGTAATCTCTTCCTCTATAGCACTATTTTTCTGCAATATGGTTATTTTGTTTTCTTTCACAAATTCGAAAAATATTGGACGACACCAGTACGATGAATTTGGTGAATCATTTTGCCATATAACTTGTTCGCCGCAAACCAATTTGATTGGTACTAAGCTTCCCCATGAATATGCTTGAATCATCATAAAATGGACTTTCTAAAGTTTCGTTGTCTGTTTGAATTTTTGCTTTTAATTGGCTTGATTAGAAGCACCGTCAAATCCCCACTTACTGATGAGTGTTAATTCTTTACAATCACTATCGATGACGAGTGGCAACATTATTCTTCTTGTCGTTATATCCAGTAGAGCTTGTAACTTTATTTTGGCTGAGGTTTCTGTCACTATGATATCGTCCTTTGGTGGATAGCATTCCTGTTTCGCGCGCTGCACTTGATAATAGGATGGAAATATATTGCTTTCTTTTTCGATAACACTTTTTCTTAAAACATTGTATTGCCACTTAGTCAGCTTAAGTAATAAAAATAACCCCAAAGCCTCATCCGGAGAAAACGCAGATTTTTTTTCTTTAACAGATATGCACCTTTTTACTTTGTTTACATCTTTTGGATTCTTAAGTAAATGTTCTAGTATTTCAGCAATTTCCTCATTTCCATCCGCTTTTAACTGCGCAGAATATGCATATTTTATTTCACCCGAAAGCTCTCTGCTCTCTGCTCGTCTTTTTTTCTGTTTAGGAGCTAGCTCACAAAAAAGTTTTCTAGGGCTTTGTTCAGTGGACACACCGATCGAAACTTTTGCTGGTGACACAAACTGAGTTGATGTACTGGGTACTGGGTGATCTTCATTACTGCCTAATAAACATTTAATAAAGTTTGGCCATATAATGTCTGCTTGTAACCATTCATTGTTTTTAGTTCTAAACGCATTTTCTTTATTATGAGCGTTTTGCCATCTTCTATTAAAATTATAACAAAATTTTGCACAAAACGATTTTAAGGTATTTTCGTGTTCATCACTTAATTCGACTAAAAGTTTGGACCTTATCTCGTTGTATAAGCTATCGTTATTTTTAATACTGCCACTGTTTTTGAGAGTAACGAAGAGATCAAGGTTAGTCACTAAATCTTGAAACATTTTCACACACAGAGATACACTAAATTCACACACACATACACAAAATTCACACACGTATACACTTAATTCACAAACGCATACACAAAATTCACACGCAAAATATTAAACAAATGCACAGGGTAGTGTGTCTATTAAGATGGGTAATAGAACACTGAAGTGGGTTTGAATGCAACCGTAATACCTACCTACTGTACTGTGGCGATGCACCAATCACGTTATGACACGTCATAACTTGTTGTTGCGCTCGCGCTTTTATCACTTGATTCCCGGAAACAAGTGTCAAAACAAATGACGTCGTAGGGCGGTGGGAAATATCGAACATGATTTTACTCTTTTTGAAGTAAAACTTCTTTAGGCGCGACTATGGTAACTCAGTTTTTTTTTAAATTCTTAATTTTTTTGTTGGATGGATGTTGGTTTGCACGAATTCGGCATATAGCCAGTTTTACTTCAATCGCGCGTAAAGGTTACCCTCACACACTTTTTTAAAATAACTATACATTATTTATAAGGTTTTCGGATGCTTCAGTCAGTTTAGTATAAATTATTTTCAATTTTAATTTATTTTTTATACTCTGCTATCTTTCATCGTGGATTTCTAAATTAAAAAGTCATGACTTTTCATACAAAATCGAAATGGCTTTATCTCTGAAACTACTGGTTAAATTAAAAAAAGTTACAGAATAAAAACGTTTTATATATGTGCCTAGATACCAAAAATGTATATTTTATTTCTTAAGTCCAAAGTTTTTAATCCCAGCCCAATGTGCGCCGCGCCGCCGTTCGTTCAGGCCTAGTATTTCTAATGTCCACCACACGTTTGGCCACCACTGGTGGATAACGAAACATCTTTTAAAAAGCATCCTCGTTGTCCACCACTGGAGACAGCGGTACATATTTTTAATTATTAATCAATTTTTAGACTTCTAGTAGGTACCTCAAATAACATATTAAGTGTTTTGCGTGCGCTTAATTCCATCCCCTAATTTGGGTGAATTATTAAAAAAATCTGAAATTATGTATTTTATTATTTATAACAAGGCGTGCCTATACAAAGCATTCCTATGCTTAGCATCAAAATTTGAGGAAGTTTCATACAAATTGCCATCCCATAATTTTAGGGGTTGGGGGTGAAAGTTTTCAACTTTTAGGGTTTTTTTGTTGTTTGTGTACTAATACCAGCTTACATACCAAATTTCAGCTTTCTAGGACTTCGGGAAGTACCTTATGAATTTTGATTACTATCAGTGAGTGAGTCAGTTACGAAATTGGAGGTTTTTAGATATCAATAAAATCTACACTATAGGTGCTATGTAATTAAAACATTGTATTTTTATTAAGTACCCTATAGACATTATAGCCCGTGAATTACCTTTCTCTGGTATATTCCAAACCAAAGTTATGAGGGTTCAAAAAACCGACGAAACGTTTCGAGAAAAGGTGGGTAGTGCCCGTAGGCTTCGCTGGCTCGTCTTGGCGGGGGCACTACCGTGCCCCCAGATTATACTATAACTATCGTATTTAGAACATTATTGTACACCATCTCTAAAGCTCAGAAAGGAGAGCGTTCCGAGAGCGGTAATTTTCGTAATTTTGAAGTTTCATCGCACCACGCATGAGGAACTCGATGGCCTAGCTGCGCCTACCGATGTTGTACAGTCATGCAAGTTAAGCAATGCCTGGCGCGGTCATTACTTGGATGGGTGACTGACCATGTGTGTGATGAAAAACATTTCCTCTGTGCTTCGGAAGGCACGTTAAACAGTTACTCCCATTATTTTCGATAACAGTAGTTAAGTCAAGATAGAGGCCTTAGGAGCCATCTGAAAACTCTAACACTAGGTGAAACACACCACTGAATGACAAGGAAAGCACGAGATGCCACACTTATACCGGCTGCAGTAGCACCTTCCGGACTTCTTTCCTATTAGGCGTTCTGCTCTTAATCCTTCATTTGTTCCTCAGACGAGCAGTATTTCGAGATGCCCAGGCTGTTCCACCTGGACGACTACGAGAACTGCCTGGGCAGGCGAGGGGTGTACTGCGTCGGCAGCTTCGAGCTGATCTCCGAGGATTACAACCCACTCTTCTCCATGATGCAAGTTAGTATGCCCTTATTATGTCAAAGACACTTGGTGAATGACCTGACAACTTACAGCTTTTTTTGATTGTGGAAGAAGACTGATACGTTTATTCTCTGTACATATAAAATTCAAAGTCCTGACAAATTGATCTTATAATGACTGACCTACATATCAACGCAGAACCCAAACCACTGGTCTTAGAAACATGAAAGTTGGAGGGTGCAATCTTTGTGATGTGTAGGTATCCAGATCCACTAAGAAATGATTTATGGAAATTCCTTCACGATCGGAACGTACACGCATGTAACCGCGGGACGCTGCTAGTAATATGATATAACCCCAACAAGAAGGCGTTCTTAAGTAATTATTGTTTACCAAAGTTTTCTAACGAAACAACAAATACCTAGCTGACCATTCTCTCATGCTATTCGTTACGTGTTGCCTCTCAAAACATGGCCGTGTCTAATGATGTTGCATCAGTGTGAGGTGAACGACCACTGCACTGCCCACTGCCCCACATCGGCCAGGCGGCGGCGGCCTGGTTGGCAACTGGCAACCTTGAGCAACTCGGTCGGCCACCGAATGCCGGCCGGTCCGCCGCTGCTACTGCCGGCCACCTAAAGCTATATACTTTTACAAACGCCTTGCACTTGAATTGCTTAATAATGGGAGATTTCCATAAGGAAAATTAGTGATGATACGTAATTTTTTTGTGGTTATATGGTACGGAGCCCGCGAGTCCGACTCGCCCTTGGCCGGATTTATGTCATTATTACATTTTACGTGGTCTTATTCGGGTATTGTTGTTTTTAAATTACTCGACGTTTCGACTATGTTACAAAAGTCTAGGTCGCGAGGAGACAAACATGAAAACAAGTCGTGTAAGTTTAAAATGTTTATTTATCTTATCATTTTTGTGAAATGTCCTGTGGTATTCCCCAGAGATATTCAGCGAACTGGGTGGATCACTTCAACCACACGCGGATTCACCGCGGGCTCTGCATCAGCAGTCGATGTCCTCGGGAGTCGCCGCTCGCTCCTTCACACTCGCATGCTACATGGTAAGAAAGGAGGTTTTGAAGAAAAGAGAATACGGAATGCCGTAGATCGTGCGAAGTGGAGACGTTAGAGTAGGTCAGCGGATCCCGGGCTTTCGAAAGGGATGCAACTGGGAACATCGTGACGATGACGATGATGATGACGGATCGTATTGTCTCAATAACTTCTAGATTAGCATACCACATCTCAGACCATAATCATTACTTGCCATCAAGTGCGGAAGTCCTCGTCTAAAGTGACAGTAGGTGCCTGAACTTCTGGTAGGGTTTCTGCCGACACTCCTATAGGATCTGGCATAAATGAAGTCCTCGTTCCCCCAGGTTCGCGTCATGCGTGAACGCGAGCTCGATGTCAGCATACAACCTGTCGGTGCGGCTGTACTCGCTGCAGTACTGCGAGGCGGGCCCGGCGGCGCCGCACCAGCCGCTCTCGCTCTCCGAGAAGCTGTTCGCGGGCTGTCTGGCGACGCTGCTGGCGTTCACAGTCATCTGCACCGTGCTGGAGGTCACGCTCTCAGACCATACGAAGAAAGGTCAGTATCTTATCAACTATAGGATTGATTGATGATGGGGTAATAAGATTTAGGTCTGATTTTTCAAATCCCTACATGGAGATAGAGTTACAAATAGGTAGAGATACCTACTTAAATTTTATGGTTCCGTACTCAAAGGGTAAAAACGGGACCCTATTACTGTACTGAGACTTCGCTGCCTGTCTGTGTATCCGTCCGTTTGTCACCAGGCTGGATATCATGAAACGTGACAGCAGACAGTTGAAATTTTCTTATCGGAACTTTTAACGATTTGCTTATCTGTTACTATATTACAAAAATACAAAATACAAATACAAAATAACTTTATTGGCCACAATAAATATACAGAAAATACAAAGATGAATCTCTACCTTTTGCGTTAGTTTAAAACTGTGTTGCAAAAGGTAGTGTTCTTCCCAATTAGTATACAGTTTAAAAATAACGATTATATTATTATTATACCATTTTTAGTTTTAGTTAATGCGTGTGTACGTATTGTTGTGTTGTGGGGTTTGTGAAGTGATTACATAACTAGCTGTGCCCGCGACTTCGTCAGCGTTTTTCGGACTACCTACCCATCGCTGTGCTTGAACGGACGACAAGGGAAGTATGTTGCTGAGCAGAAGATAATCATGGCAGAGTCTATTTAAGTGTAGATTTAGCACAGCGCAGCGGTAGGTAACGTGTTGCATGCTTATAAGAAGTAGCCTTTATCGAAAAAATAAAAAAAGTCGAAACCCGACTTCGAACAAAAGGACAAAACAATAATATTGAGCTCTCCTAAATACAGTGCAACCGACTTATCTGTTATGTAAGCTGAAGTCGGGCAGCTTAACTACATGAAATCTTTTTTTTACGTGACTAATGTCCGTCACCGTCAGGCCAATCTCGTTGGGCTCCCTACCATAGGCTTCTAATGTAAGCCCCTATGGTGTCCCTCGCTCCACAAGTGTCAAAGCCAGTGGAAATTCCTCATGGACTACATCCCGACAACGACGGCCTTTCCAAGCCTCATCTCTGCATCTGCCCGATAGACAACCCCTCTCCGTCTCCCCTCCCTCGGCACGGCCCAAAGCCGGTGATAAGGCTGAGGTGATTTTTATTGTGGTTGTCTACCACGCGGGCCCTTTCTTGCGGAAAGGACCCCCGAGCCCGCTGACGCGGGATTACGGGTTAGAAGCCAGGCAAGCCCGGTTTCCCACCTCGTGCGCCTCTTAGCTTTCAGCTACTGAGTCCCCTCACAACGGCAAGGTGGACGACCATCTGGAGGATAAAACGTAACGTCGTGTCCGGGACTCGTGACTCGAACGCGCAGCCGTCGAATCGGAAGCCATCACTCGGCTCGGTAGGCCACCGTTCCTTAAAAAGGGAATGCACCGGTCTGTGATTCGAACGCGGAACCCTCGACTCTGAATCCATAGCTGCCATTGTGCCACGTAAACTACATGCAATCTGCATCTACCCTGTAAAACTGCCCGATTACAGATATATTTTTTTAACCCATTTTATTGCATTTTCAAGATTGTAACCGTAACTTTAATCACTGAGGAATTTTTGAGAAGGTGGTTTCAGGTGGTTCATCAATTTGTACCTAGTTCTTTATAAGCCGATTCTATTGATGGAAGTCCAAAAATTAGTAATTAACATCATTGTGAGATGCTATTCTGCTCATCATTCCGAAGGTTCTCATCAGATCTTCACCAATAATTTATGGGACCAACTTGGGACTCTCACTTTCCAAATTAAAAAAGAATGATCGAAATCGGACTCGGGAATATGCCGGAGTACGGCGTGAACATATTCACATACAATATGTATAATATATAGGAATAATAGGAATAATATGCGGGTAGAATTGAGCAGCTCCTCTTTTTTTTAAAGTCGGTTAAAAACAGCCATTATAAAGATTTTCCGTATGTCCAAAGGATCCGGATATATGGACAGACATAGGTATACGGTATTTGAGGAATTTCCTGAAAAAAAAACCGGATATCCGGTTTTTTATTTTCGACCGGATATCCGGTTAATCATGTGTTTATTCCACACAACATATTTCTTCAATACAACATTCAAACTAATTAAGTAATAGCAAAAAAACCCTTTATCCGGATAACCGGACTAAATATCCGGATAAAAAATAGCCTATATGTCAATCGGGGTCTAAAGCTATCTGCATTCCAAATTTGGTCAAAATCGGTTAAGCCGTTTCTGAGATTAGCGGGCACAAAGGCACAGACAAACAGACAAACGGACAAACAGACAACCAGAAAAACAGAAAAATGGGTTCTACTGCGTTAGTAGGTACCCCTCCAATTTATATTTTTTTTATATCTTTCAAAAACAGACACCGCTGAGTTACGATTTTATTATAATATGTAATGTAATGTAATAGATAGATAGAAGATATTACTTGTTAACATTACATTATCAAAAGAATACAATTAAAAACTATACAAAATGGTTCTCTTTGGCTGGTTCTCCAATTGACAAAAGAACCCAATTTGAGGAGGTCTATTTGTGTAAAACGAGCCCGTAAACAATTATAGGTACAAGCTATTCCCAAAGTTAACCTTTTAATTTACGTCCCTTATAGATCCGTGTTCGGATCAGTTTAGCACGGTCATCGTGTGGCCGGAACCCGTGAAGCGTGTGACCTAGAGAGACTCTTTGCGTCGGTGTGTCGGTCACTCGCGTCGGCGCGGGCGCAGGCGCTTCTAGCCAAACGATAGTAAAAGGCTTTTTACTTTCGATCGGTGCCGCAACCTGTAATATATCACTACACATATTAGATATTGGATAACTTTAAGCTTACAGAGTTGCGACAGTTTTAGGCAACTGCCAGGCATACATCCTACTAATATTATAAAGCTGAACGTTTGTGAGTATGTGTGTGTGTGTGTGTTTGTTGCTCAATAACGTAAAAACCGCTAAACCGATTACCATGAATATGTATGTAGATAGTTGGTGACCTGGAATAACACATAGGCTACTTTTTATTCCGATATTCCCGCGGTATTGGGACTTATGCGGGTGAAACCGTGGGGCGCAGATAGTAGATACTATTATGTATTCTGTGACGTAGGTAGGTAGGTTGTGTTGTATTATTTTGGCGGTACCTAATTAAATAGTCTTGTAAAGTGACATCAAATCCTTGTATTCGGCGTTTACATACAAGGTGGATAGGACGATACAACATTAAACAAAACCCTGGGTTTTTAAAATGTGTTTGAATTATTTGGAATTGTAGTATAATTAATCCGAGAACTGAAATTAATAAAGTAAAATCTCCGCCTTGTATAATTCCGTTTATTCGGTTTAGTTTTATTCGGATAATTATATGCTGCAATAGGAATATGAGATCTACTAATGAACGTAGGACGTAGGTAATAATGAGATCTACAAAGGGAAGATCTTCCCCCTAGCACAGGGGCTCCCTAACTTATTTGAGACGCGCCCCCTTTCGACCATAAAAAAAATCCGCGACTGGAGGACGGGGGCCTCCAGTCCAGATTATCAGGTCAGAATAAAAAAGTGTTCAAAATAAGTATTTTTATTGCGTATTACATTTTTTCAGTTAAACAAAAGGTATTTGGTAAGTTGATAGCGCCCGTGAGGTGTCCGCGGGACCGTAGCCTACAGGCTGCTATTGGCCGACTGAGGAAACAATAATATGTTCTTCACAGGCGTCAATTTCAAATAATTTCATAGGTCGTAACGAGCCGTCTGGAATGCATTCTCTCAGCGATCGCAGGTATTAGCTGCACAGGTGGTCCGCGCCCCCCTTGTAATATCTCTGCGTCCCCCCTGGGGGCCGCGCCCCCCAGTTATAGAAGACTTCCTCGAAAATGTAGAGTCGAGATAACTCTATAAAGAAAAATTTATAGAGACAAGAGTTGTGTATCGTAAAACATTTTTTTCTTAATTACATGTAAGTGAAGGATCATTATAACAACCATTATGGCACAGTAGGCAAACACCCGTAGAAAATCTTCTATTCGATTTCTGTCGCGGAACAAACCTACAACTTTGTCTAGATACAATATTTCGATTGAATCGTTATCGTAGGAATTGTTCCAACAAAAATGTAAATTGATACATAAACAACAAAGTTGCAGTAATGAGTTGCGACGTCTCCGTGTGTCGGTCGGTATGTCAGTTAGATAACGCAGGCTGCGCGCGCGCACCTAAATGTTGCAACCGACGACGCGGCGTTTGATTCCCGAGCTAGCTAACCCTAGCTATAACTAATAACTATAATCTACTTCAGTATCAAAGAATCAAAAATATAAACCAAAAACTCATGCATTTATTTGAAAGTGACAGCTCTTTACTTACTTTTTCCTTTGTTATTGACAGTTTTGATTTAACATTCTGAAAGAGAGTATAAATTGTGAAACGTATGCATAGATAAAAAGTAGATACTTACCTACATTATTATTATTAAAAAAGCAACGAGATATTAAAACCGAAAAAATGAGTTTGATTTCAAAAAACTATTTCTTATTTTAAAAGCTTTAGCGAAACTCTGCAATATTTTCGAGAACAATCTAACGATGGTGAAGCGATGTTGTTAAGATCGGCTATGTGCTTAACTTCACCCCAGTCTTACGGTAAAGGAAAACATCGTGAGGAAACTCGCGTCATAAAGTCACGTACAATGACAGACACATAAAACAAATTAACCATAAATATACGAGAAAGATCTTTAGTAGGTAGATGAGATGATCTAACTAGAGACTACATGCTACAAGTTAGACCGCATTATCTCAAACTTTTAATCTGTTCAGCGCAGGTGTTTGACTACTAGGTGCCTGTCTATCCCTTCCTGATCAAGTCGATTAGAAAACGAAATAATAAATAGCACTTCCTCTTCTCTAATTACCTACTTATAAGGTTCTAGTAGCTATTCTATAGCTGCGCACTGTCACGGCTATATCACACGTGGAATTAGCTGTGCCATGTATGAAAATGTATGTGATATCATCCATTCCATGCAAGCTACGAACATGCTATGCAAGGATAAGCAACTAGCTTCATTTACGATCATGCGTCAATAGAGTAGTAACGGCCGAATATAGAAATGCAACTCAAAATTTGAGTTCTACTTAAACAAAGCACCTCTCAAATTAAAAAAAATCCCTTACTATTTGTAAATTAAGATGATTAATTTAAGTACGCCTTAAATTTTAAGTGGCGTTTCTGTATTCGGCTGTTTAGGGTTACTAGATGAAAAAAACAAAAGTCCTGAGAAAAGTCCTGATTTCCACCAAAAAATCCTGAGATTTATTACCTTTTATTCCAATACTTATTTACAATTTTAATATTCGTAATAATTATATCATGTTAGGTTAGTTAACACGTTGCACATCGCATTCAAAACGGGCGGGGGTTGGCAGCGTTATAAATTGGTGTTCATTTTGCAATTAAATTAAATTTAAATTGTGTCAACAACACACAGCGCCATCTAGCCCCTGATAAGCGACTAAGCTTGTGTTACGGTGAAAAGACAACGGATATAATACATATATTTATTTTTCTTTTGTAAATACATAGATTATAATAATACATAGAGGGACACCCAGACCAGACACAAATATTTATTTTTTAAGCATAAATACTTGCACCCGGCGGGAATCGAACCCGCAACCTTCTGCATTGCAGTCGCGCTTTCGCATGACGCGCCACAGAGGTCGTCTATTAATTGGTAATAATTGCAATTAAAAGTGCCTTTATTACCAAAGAACTAATTAAGTATACCTATTTAGATAAATAAGTGTCAATTTTACTATTATTACCAAACGATGATTATCAGAAGATACTAAATATTAAGTATGATAAAACTGATTAAGTACCTAATGAGATAAATAAGTGTCAATTTTAATCGTCCAACTATTACCAATTAAGTACCTAATTTGTTTGTTTAACTTTTTAATAAATATCTTTAATTAAGTTGGTCTTTTGTTAAAATTTCTAAAAATCCTGAGATTTGAAGAGATCTGCGAAATCCGCGAATCCTGAGAAATGTCCAATAATCCTGAGATCTCATAGGCCAAGCAGCAGGGAGTTTCCCTGTTACGTAGCCTTGCAAAAGGTGGTGTAACAAATTTTATGATTTTATGTTATTTAACTAAGTTAGCTTGACATAAATTCAATTTCTTGACCTTGGGGCACGACGGGGTTGTCCAATATTTTGCTAATATTTCGTTTTTTGCACATAGTGTCTCGATAGTAAGTGATATGACAAAAGTGTTTAAGAACAGTATGTAGAAGTCAAAAATTCTTAAATTCTGTCCATACATGTAAATTCTGTAAGTCTTACAGGTAAAAAGTTACAATCAAAAAAAGAAAAAACAACATTATATAAAATCAGTATAGATTTCTACGACAATTATTTTTTAATCGTTTCCATAATAAGCAACAACTAATTATTTGTGGTGGCCGCCTACAAGATGGCGCTAGTAGTACGAAACAGTGTCCTAAATGGCGCATTTAACATTTTTCTTCTTTTGATTGTAACTTTTTACCTGTAAGACTTACAGAATTGACATGTATTGACGGAATGTAAGAGTTTTTGACTTCTACATACTGTTCTTAGACACTTTTGTCATACGACTTATTATCGAGACACTATGTGCAAAAAGCATATTAAACTCAAAATATCGGACATACCCCGTCGTGCCCCAAGGTCAAGAAATTGAATTTATATCAAGCTAACTTAGCTAAATAACATAAAATCATAAAATTTGTTACACCATCTTTTGTAAAGTGATTTCCCTGCTGCTTGGCCTATCAGGACAAATCCGGATATCTGGTAACCCAAGCTGTAAGTGCCATAAAATTGTTTTTAAATTCTACCTTGTTATGCCTTAACAGGAAAGTCCACATATTTTTTTTAATTAAAATAGAATTAAAATTTAGAAATTAGAATATCAAAAACGACAAAACGGCTCCTTCCCCGACCCCCATGATTTTATTACCACTACCCCCAAGGCTTTTAATTAGGTATACCATTTAATTCTCACGACCGCCAAGAGTTCTACAGGGTACAGTCAACAAAACAGAGTTTAATTTTTTTAAAATTATGTGACTTTACATGGCTTGTGGAATGTTCAAGTTAATACTTCCAACGACAAGTAATATTTTTGCATTGCGGTGGGGTCTGAATGCAGTGTTTGTATCGGCGACACATCACAAGTCCAAAGTACCAACAAGTGCGAAAGAGACAGCTATATTTTGCCTTTTTTTTACTTAATTGTTTCCGGCTTCGTAAGTGCAAATTCCGTTTTCTTATCAGTAAACGAGTTAACCTTGACCAATTGGGTTAGTCCACTTTCGCCATACCAGGTTCTACGGCTACGAAAAAAGTAGTAATCCTTTCGCCATACCTGCTCGACATGGTCGATAGGCTATGGCGAAAGGATACTCCAATTTATTTATTCGATTTCTATTAACTTTAAGTTGAAAAGTTGTTGAGTGGAATCGTGCCCCTCGCGTCCTTCTACTCATCGTCGTCATCGTTCTTCGCAATGAATTGGACGTGGGCGTGGTTTTTACCAGGCTGTAAGGACTGACTAGAAGTTATCCTGCACCGTACTAGACGTGTAAAATGTGTGATAGTAGGTAATTGGTATAGAAGTACTAGGCTATTATAAATCACCAGAAGGTCGTTACATACTTTTACAATTGAGATATTTCTCGCTGTAAGAAACATACGGAAATGTGATAAGTGTTGGTTATGCATTCTACATACTTATGATAGCCTAGTACATCATACTTAATAATAGAGTTTATTTTTTATTTCCTTCACTTTTTGTAAAAGTAGGCGTGGTCACCAATATGGCCACGCCCAGTTTTACGCAAGGTAATGAATGGGCGTGGGTGTGTGTGTGTAGTGTATGTTTGAATGACAAAGAAGATTATTAAAATTTTAGATTACTTAACACTTTATTGTACCAAAATTTACAAAACTCGTGAAAAAAACAAAAACTTGCTAGTAATTATAATAACGGTACCATGTGCGGCCTTATTGCCAAAAGCGATCTATTCCAGGCAACATGAAAAAAAAGAGAAGTGTGATTAGACTTATAATAAGTCTTATAATAAGTAGGTAGGTACTAGTTACTTACTATCCAACACAATGCATATTTCTAAATCAATGAATTAAATTAAAACAAGCAAATCTGCAGTGCTGTGGTTATTATCTAGTGTTTTAAGATAATTATTTGTATAAAGTACAGTTGTAGGTTAAAACGCCGTCCTGTGATTTAAAATGTAAGCATATCTGCTGTTCTGTGATTTAAAATGTAAGTTTAGGTATCTGCTATTCTGTGACTTATATAATGTAAGCATAGCTGCTATTCTGTGATATAAAATGTAAGCATAGCTGCTGTTCTGTGATTTAAAATGTAAGCATAGCTGCTGTTCTGCGGTTT
>OY292405.1:22519833-22657626 GCA_958496205.1 Idaea biselata | reverse complement strand
CCCGCGTAAGTCCCGATCCCGCGGGAATATCGGGAAAAAAGCATATGTGTTATTCTAGGTCTCAAGCTATCTATATTCCAAGTTTCATCGCAATCGGTTCAGTAGTTTTTGAGTGAAGGAGTAACAAAGTCACAATCAGACATACAGACGTACAAACATACAAAATTACGCGTTTATAATATTAGTAGGATATGATAATGCCAGAACTGCAATGAAGGCATTGTTTTTGGAAGACATCTGTATGTTTTGGAAATCACCTTTGTATTGTATTAATTAACCTCGCTTGGACCTACTTGCGTAGTTAAATAATTGAAATGATAAGCGAGCACAAACAAATGGCATACCTACTTTCTTATCTTTAATGATGTGGGTTTCGAGCATTGAATCGTATAAATACCTACATTTACTAATTAGATTGATATTTTAATGAACGCACAATACAAAAACAAGTCGAATTCCTTCTTCGACGCAAGTCATAGCCACGCCAATCTGTCCACAACAATGTTTGTTTTGAAGAGAATTTCTATGTAAAAATAAGCATGCATCTGTGCTAAACTTACCTCGGATCCTCAAATTCAACGAAGGCAAAAGGCGGTCCTTTCCTGTTCTTCAAGTCGACGAATGTGACTTTACCGAATTTGTAAAATAGATCTTGAATGTCCTTTGTCCTAATGTCTGGAGGAAGGTTTCCAACGTATATCCTACACTCATTGCGATTGCTACTGCTTCCGCCGGACATTTTGTGTGGATATATTTAGATAAAATACGAATAAAATGCAAAAATAACACGCCTTTCACAAAATAGTCGGCGTTTCAACAGTTTCCACATCAATATGGCTGACGGATAGTGATGTGCCGAGTACGGGTTGACTCGAGTCAGACTCGATTCTTTCGGTGGACTCGCTTACTCGAGTCCCAATTTATTTTGATTCGAGTACCCCGGACTCGATTCCGTACTCGAGTCCGGTGTACTCAAGTACCGGACTCGATTCCGGTACTCGAGTACCGGACTCGAGTCAAGAAGAATCGATTCTGTACTCGCATACTCGATTCTATTATGCGATTCAAGGTTGCACTTTTGAATCCTACGTCACGTAGGGAGGGGTGGGGGGGAGGGGGGCAGTGTTGTACAACCCCCCTAAGACCTTCCCCCCTTGAGCAGATGCGTAATTTAAAAAATACCATAAATATAATAATAATTTAGAGGTTATAATTTCGCTAAAATTTGAATATGTGTGGGCTCCAGCGCGACGCAAGGGCTGTAGCAGCAGCTCCTCAGCCCTTGCGTGACAAAACGCAGCACCAGACACTCACCTTCGCAGCTTTGGCAGCAGCTTAGTCTTCGCAACTTAGTTTTATTTATAGATAGTATTAGGCGCTTTGGCGACCGCTGCCGCGGCACGCTCGCTTCGCTCGCTCGCCAAAGCGCTGCGTGTAATCATGTTCTAACATAAACCTAACCTATCCAAGTCGGGGTGATCCGTATATTTTTTTCGAAGTTCAAGTAAAAATTTATGAAAATTTTTTTTTTCATTGCTCAATATAAAACTAGCAATAATGGTTAGTCCTCTTTCTCCTCTATCTCCTACAAGTCTTTTTTTATACAAATTCGTGACGTAGGATTCTAAAGTGCACCCCGATTCAATCTGACTTGAGTTAGTTGACTCGCGCGTTTCGTCTCTGTTTCACTTACACCACGCAATAAGTTACGAGGGTTCAAAAAACGGACGAAACCTTTCGAGAATAGGTAGGTAGTGCCCGTTCGGTTCGCTGGCTTGTCTTGGCGGGGGCACTACCGTGCCCCCAGATCTTGGGTATTAGGAAATAAGGTCTCAGTCGCTTGACACACATTGGTGATTCGAGTCCGGGATTGGGAAATGTTGGGTATTAGGGAATAAGGTCTACTTATTCCCTAATACCCAACAGCCGCTTGACACACATTCGAGATTCGAGTCCGGGATTCGAGTTAGCATTCGAATACCAAACAAAGTACTCGAGTACAGTACTGTGCTCGAATCGTGGAATCGAGTCAGGATTCGAACACCGTATAAACCGACTCGAGTCACAAAAACAACGACTCGGCACATCACTAGAAGGACAGCGGTATGGTAGAAAATTTGGTAGAAATTGTTGGATTTTGATTGAACTAGTCGAATGTTTTAATGTTGCTAGTACCAGTAAAATGTTATTTACAAATAAATGCGTTCTTCATGATGGCGTTGAGTGAGGATAATCACTCAGTGGTTGATTGAGGTCTTAATAAATCATGTTTTAAGGTCCATACTTAGAGGGTAAAAACAAGACCCTATTACTGAGACTTCGCTGTCTGTCCATCTGTCTGTCATGTATGTCATGCCATGCATGAGTGAGAGAATTTTCGACCAAAGAATTTTTAAATAAATTTTTTGATATTATGATCCTCTAATGATAGACTAATAAAATTAATAGGGTAGATAGCTAATGAAGTAAGGAAGTTTTTGAAGTTGGTTTGGAAAAAAATTAATAGGCGAGTTTTCTTTTAATTGCTCTTTAAAGTGTTTATAGCGTTTTGTCAACGCTCACTTTATGAAATTCGTTTTTAATTTGTAACAGTTTGGTTAGTGTTACGCCTTTTTTTTGTAACAGGTAACATGACCCTATTATTCAGCTCCACATTGGAAAAGAAATCAGCCAATTTTCTCAATTATTGCAGTTAGTATGACCAAATAGGTATCAGTGGTCGCATTTTAGTATAAAAATGAGAAAAAAGGCCATAACTTTTATACTACGAAAAATCGCGGAACATACATGGGGGTGATTCGGGTACCCCTTGAGGTCCTCTACCTCTGGACTTTCGCTTGACACTCGTTTCTGGGACATCCTGTATAATGACGTATTAAGTACATGCATCGGTAACATACATTGTGACATTGACACATTGCTATGCCCTTTCTACTATTGTTAACTATTCCGTGTATATACACGGAATAGTTAACAATAGTCCGTGTATATATTCCGTGTATTATACACGGAATAGTTAACAATAAGAGAAAGAAAGAAAGGGCATAGCAATGTGTCAATGTCACAATGTGTTAGCAAACATGAAGCGACTGAGGTGAGGTCAGTACATCTGTACTGATGTATGGCACACGCGCCACGCCCACATGCCCCTTCCTCTATTGTTATTTATTCCGTGACCATATATACCTACCTATATGATGGAATATAATGTTTTTGATGTGAAACATCTATGTCTCGGCGAGGGTAAACCGAATTCTTGGAGTGGCCAACAGGCCTTGGCGACGCATCACCACGCTATAAGATGGAATATGATGTATTTCACTATTGTAATGCCGCGCCGCCCGCGCGCCGCGCCGGGGGCCCCGGTGGTTGAGATAATAAAGTAAAATGATAGAATTTAATAATCTTGGCAACACAACTTCGTCAGAAATTGACATCCGGATACGGAAATAATAAAAATATTGATCGAGCAACACTTTTTAATTTACTTGCCAGGATATAATCTATAAAATCTTCTAAAATGGCATTGAAAAATTTGAAAATGAGTGAGATTTCTTGACTTTTCAAGGTCTTTGCAGATTTTGATGTTTTTTTGCTAAATTCAGTCACGAATTCATTAAAAAATAATTGTGCTCATTGCAAGCATGAAAATTAAATAATTTAAACCTTTTTTGTGACCTTGGCTGCAAAGAAACTCAACATCGATCTTTTAATTTTTTTGAATTTAGAACGCCCTCTAGCGCACTCAGAAGCAATCTTCGCTGAAAGAAGCGTGTGAAAGAATCCTCTAGAAAGTAGGCATTGAATCTCCGGCTATCAAAATCCTTACGTGAGAATTTGTTAATTTCCCTGAAGAAAAAGTGAGTAATTGTTTTATTTATTTATTTTCTAGTGCCTGTGTCGTCCTGCTTAATTATTATTGAGTGAAAAGCCTCTTATTTTACCACTTTTCTAAATATGGTGACCGAAAGTTTGAAGGCGTAGCAATTGGGTTGTAAAAATATTCGCGAAAATGTGCCGCAAATGGATTTATTGATTAAACTGCACAGTTTCTATGGTAATTATTAGTTTCATGATAAAATATTGCGATATTTTTCGAGTCTTCTTTGTCATTGAGGTGCGTTCCTCATTTTTCTGTAAAAATAATAAAATTGATGACGGGTATTACCGCTAGTGCTTCCGTTCGAATTGTTACGAAAAAGCCTGTTCAGAAGGACCAAGAAAGCAGGTAACGTAAAACTTGACATATGGGTGAAAATTTCGCATTGCGCTAAACATCCTTCGGAAAAGGCTTCACCCCCGATCGTTCGGGCGCGCATCCCCCGTTTCCCGCCCGACCTTTAATGGTAGCTATTTATAGAGTGTTATTGATAATAAACAATCGATGTGGCTCTTTCATGCGTAGAAAATTAATCTGATGAAATGTGGCGGAGTCACATCTATGTATAAATACCTACATACTACCCTAGATAACCCCTTATCGCTATTATCGGTCAATTGGTACTGGGTGCTAAGAAAATTGAGAAAACATTTCTTGTCACAACAGAAAACAAATACGGTTCTTATCACACTTAAGAGCACAGATGTGTCAGATGCAATGCAACCCATTGGTCCCTCCATTTGTAGATACATGTTATTTATCCCCCAATAACATGCTCAGAATAGGCCTGATAATGCAATGACTGATCTCACTTTGTGACAAGAACTGTACCTAATAACAGGTAAATATCAGCCACAACCACAAAAAGTCTCTGAAATAGGTACATCTCTTATCATTTTTGATAACAAGATATGTACCTAGTACTTACTAGACCTATTGAAAATTATAACTTTACATCTATCTATCGTGTACAAACTATGCCCAGTTTCTGTAGACTACACTTAAAAACCTTGCTGTTCAATCTACCTATTTAATTTCTGCAATTCATCTCCATACCCAATACCCAATATTTGTATTATTCATTATACCAATTTGCCTTAGAAAAATGCAAGAAAGATCACCAAGTACCTACCTAATTTCTGATTAGACATTTAAACAAAAAAAAACTAAACAAATTGAAAATTGTCTGATCAATGATTGTTGCCAATTCTCCGATTGGTTAACACTCAATTAATAATTATTGATCAAGCATAAACCAATCAGAAAATTGGCTTGAACAAAGTAGGAAGCACAATCTTGCCATAAAACGATTGACAGCCAATTCTTTCTATTCAAATGCATTTAATCAAACCTTGTCAATACATCAATGAAATAGTTTGGCCAATTATCCGAATATTCAGCCTTGCTCTTGGCCAAATATATTGTCTGACCTCAGACGGAGAGGATATACTATATCAAACTTGATTAGTAAACAGTCACTTTTTGTTCAGTCCAATAGCAGTCAAGATGTGTGATCGCAAAGCCGTTATCAAGAATGCTGACATGAGCGAGGAGATGCAGCAAGATGCAGTCGACTGTGCGACGCAGGCACTCGAAAAATTCAACATTGAAAAGGTAACGGTTTCCTACCCATAATAAACCCTTGTACCAATTTAGGCAAGTTATAAGCCCACTAGTCTTAAAACAAATGGATTTGTTCAGTTTTTATTACCAAAATATTAGGGTTTTTTCAGGAAATTTCTTACCAAGTGAAGTCAATTATAGTAAATTGTTTATCTAAATTGATTTTGCATTGCACTTGACACTATTGTTGAAACTGAACTGATAGTTACATAGTAATTGATGGTACAATGTTCTCACGCCGCAATTAACGTGGTTTTCCTGTGCTGTGGTTAACTTATCTCTAAACCATTTCATGTTTTAATAATACTTGTACAAAAATACGTAGGTATCTTTAACGTCTACCTATTCTCCCACATTCTTCCTCTACATAGTCTCTCTCTCATGGGAGTAGTTTCAATGGCCATCTACTCCGATCCATTTACCTTAATAGCTGCACCTGCCTACATATATGTAATAATGGGTAATAATGACAGGCCAAACCTGAAGCCTCCCATTAAACAATTGCTCTTATAACATCTTATATCATCTAATAGCAAGGCAAGGTACCTATGGGACAACTAAGAACTAAATCACACTTTTTTATCAAAAAAAATATGTACTTGAAGACCCACTCCCTCAATAGATTCTTTTATTTTTGTGATGAGGCTCACTTAGTGTCAGTCTCTAACTTGACCTGCTATCGGAGATATCAACCGGAACCGACTGTGATGACGCCGGAGCACATAGGAGCTTGAGATGATAATAGATACGAGCTGTGGTGAAGGAGTACAGTGAGAGTAATGTAAGCATTATTGTTCCAGGACATCGCAGCGTTCATAAAGAAGGAGTTTGACAAGAAATACAACCCGACGTGGCACTGCATCGTGGGCCGCAACTTCGGCTCGTACGTGACGCACGAGACGCGCCACTTCATCTACTTCTACCTCGGGCAGGTGGCCATCCTGCTCTTCAAGAGCGGATAGATCCTACATTCCAACATACCACCAGCGACGGAGAGCGAGCGGAGTGAGCGAGCGATGTGTGAACGATGTATGTAGTGTGCATGTGACGGTGACCGTGTAAGGCAGGCCTTCTCCTCGACTAGACTAGACCAGCCAGCACTATACACGCACTAGTGTATTTATATTTAAATTTTGGTTAATTCCTAGACTTATTATTATATAACCTAGCATAGCGTAAAGTCATGTTAGTACCTAACTAAATTTATTGTTTTTGTTAACATTCACTGGAGATATTTTCAATACTTCTATTATTAAACTTTCTTACAAACCATTTCGATGTTTGTCTTTTTAGGGATTTTGGAGGACTATACTAAAACGCCCTAAGTAGAGAAAGGGAGAAAAGGAAAAATACAAAACACGATCGGGTTAAAACAAAATCGTATTATGCAATTAGTGAATAAAGGACTGATTTAAAAGTGAGGGCCTTAAAATGAATCACGAGCAAGTGAAGGATTCTAACAACTTATCACGATCGTAGGAAGTGATACATGAGTACATGACGGATGATCCCTTTTTGGATGACGGACGGTTAGAATCTCGAGCGACGCGAGTGGTTCATGGCCATATTTTAATTCGATCGCAATTTGTTTCCGTTTCTATCGACCTTTTGTTTCCTGTTCCGACTTTTATTTCCGTTGGTCTATACGACACGTTGTCGATTGCCGAGCCATTGTATAAAGGTCAATTGGGTTTTTACACTTTGGGTACGGAACCCTAGTAAGTAGGTAAGTAAAGTAGCATTATCAATCAATTGCAAATCCCCCTCAAATTCGATACCGGATTGACTTCTTCAAGACAATATCTCGTCAATCGGCTACGTGTGAGTTATCCAACAGAAACAGAAGTCGATCGAAATGGTCTATTATACGTAGGTACCAATCTAGCAACAGTACAACAGATACTTAGGTGTAACCTTCTATCTATCCACCCCAGTCAATTATAGTTAGTACCCGACCTACTCGTTCCTACATGACCTAGTTCTATTTACGAAGACCTAGATAGCCAGCCATATTGAATCAATATTGGACGACGTTGCACACAGCGCAATCTCGACCCGAACTAAGCACTAGGCTTGTACTATGGGTACAACGGATATACTACCTAAATGGATACTTAACTTACCTATTTTTTTTTTGTAAATACATACACATCCTACCCTACTCCTACTTCCTACTAATAATATAAACGCGAAAGTTTGTATGTCTGCGTTAAATCTATGGTCCCGTCAACTTGACGCTAATGAACCTACTAGTAGGTTCATATTAGGTAGGTAGGTACCTAGCAGTACCTACCTACACCTAATACCTAACTACGTATTGAATTACCTACCTCAGTGAAATACGATCACGGCAAGGGCAATAGGTACGTATACTTATACCTACTTTATGAATAATTGAACCAGGGTTTAGGGTCATTAAAACATTCTGACATACGGGGGGTATACATGCACGTCGGATGTGGGTTAGACTGACACACGTTGCCGATTATCGAGCTGATCGGATACTTTGTAAGTAATAAAAGCATCGTATGAACTGAGTTTAGGTTGCGCGTGTGCTACTATTGTGTGTGACATTTTCAGACATTTTGTATGGGTTCAAACTTATTGGTCGGTCGGTTATTGGCAATGTCTGAATGGTCTGTCGGCAGACGGTCTTTAGGGTTCCGTACCCAAAAGGTAAAAACGGGACCCTATTAGGCATTAGGGTTCCGTCCATAAAGGGTAAAAACGGGACGTAACGTTGCGAAACGTTTTGACACGAACTTTTTGAAATTAAAGACATTTTTGGGTTTTGATGGCGTGGTGTTTAATACTTTCGTAGAAGGGACCTGTAGGTAAAGGTTTCGAGACCTTTATAGGTCCCTTCTTCAGGATTGACTTCTGTCAGCGCAGTTGAGCGTTGAAACAATGCTAAAAGTAATAAACACCACGCGATTAAAACCGAAAAATGTCCTTAATTTCATTAGAACATCGCTAAAACAGAAGAAAAATCTAAGAACTTTTTGTATAGGTAGGTAGATAATGATACGGAACCCTTCGTGCGCGAGTCCCATTCGCACATGGTCGGTTTTATTAAATTGATTGATAGTGCGTTACTCTACTATTTAGGTCTGACTGTGGCATATATAAAGAGAACAACACAGCATATTAAGGTAAAGCAATGGCCAATTACTTTGATGTTTAAATTAGTGGCCAGCCAATGCTCCCCTCCTAGGAAGTACCTAAATACGTATCATCGGCTTAACCGGACGGAATGTTGGTTTTTAAGGTTCCGTACTCAAAGGGTAAAAACGAGATCGTCTTGGGCAAAATCACTGTAGGTAGATGACAATACAAAACCAAGTCTAGGAGGAGTTCCTAACGTTCCGGTTGATAGCCAAAAATTTTTTTTTGGTTTTTGCTACCAAAAATTTTATTACGTGGTCCAGTTTGAGTTAGAGACATAAAAAAAAACGGCCACGTGCGGGTCCGACTCGCGCACTAATGGTTCCGTACCACTATCACAATTATTGGTACGGAACCCTAAAACGAACACTGGACCAAATAATCAGTAAACGCAACGGAAACGTAAAAAAATGTTATAATACTGACGCCAGTCTATCACTTTATCACTAGATAGCGCTAGTGGTAAAAATACATTGCGGTATCGTTGCGTTTTTATGTCAAAAATCACGATTGTTGTACGGGAGCCCCCCTTAAATATTTGTTTTATTTTGTTTTCAGCATTAGCGGCTACAGAAATACCTCTTCTGTAAAAAAATTAACCGTGCTAAAGGTAACGATTCATGAGATACAGCCCGATGACAGACAGACAGACCGACAGACAGTGGAGTCTCAGTAATAGGGTTCCGTGTTTACCCTTTGGGCACGGAGCCCTAAAAAGGACGATCGGAATAAAGCAAGACGATCGGAGTACCTACCTACTGTGTAGTTTATAGGTGTACTGTGTACTGTGTAGGTAGGTAGGTACTTGCGCCTAACGTTATATTAAAAGCAAAAACCAATCATATGGGGCTTAAAAGTTGAAATAGAGTCTGCATTAATTCTGCATAGTTGGTTACTGGGCTACAATCTGAATATCGACACAACTTCTAAACAAACTATGAACTAGCACGAACCCCACACTCGGTTAGAGTATCAAAACTTCTTAGTTGGGAAGGTAGGTGCCTGCTTGTGATGGGGGTGATTCGCAATGGATACGTTGTATAGAAATAACTACTGAAGAAGAGGTTAGACGCCTCGCCCGCGCCCTGTAGCCCCGGCATTGAATTGCACGATTTGCACGACGTTACACACAGCCCCAAACTAAGCACTAGGCTTGTACTATGGGTACTAGACACGGATATAATACATACGTAGGTACCTACATTATATGTATGACTAGCTGTGTCCCGCGGTTTCATCCGCGTAAGTGCCGTGGGAATATCGGGATCAAAAGTAGCCTATAGCCTTCCTCAATAAATGGACTATCCAACACTGAAATAATTTTTCAAATCGGAGGTTAGCGCGTTCAAACAAACAAAAAAACAAACTCTTCTGCTTTATAATAGTAATAGTAGATAATAGATACTTACATAGAAGACATGCAGACCGTAAACAAATTATAATTATTTTTAAGCGTAAATACTTGCATCTATCGGGAATCGAACCGCAACCTTTTGCAATGGAGTCGAGCCTAAGGCCAACCAGCCGCAGAGGCCGTCAAATAGACTACCCCATCTCTAGTCGCTGGTGTCGTAAAAGGCGACTAAGGAATATGAGGCGACTAATCGTAGTCTGCGCTAAAATCAATTTTATTACAATTTAAAGCCACAGTGGAATTAACGATATTCTCTTTTTTTTTGAAGTAAGTAGCAATTAGTCGACAAAATTCTATTTGTACTTTATTTTTTAGCAAAAAATCCTATATGTTTGGAAAAAAAGTGTTGGCAACCCTAGTAGGTAGGTCTACCTAGGTATTTTAGGTGCCTGCATAGAAGTGACCTAGAATCGTGCTCCTACTAATTGCCATTTCGTCTACTTACCCACGAGTAGATGGCTACAATGTCGAAAATTTACCATAATGAATGCTTAGCGGGCAATTATTAGATTGTTAAACAAATCAACTTGGTTTGGGTTTAATGAGACAAATTAGTTTGTTGACACGACAGTCTACGATTTTGGAGGCTTTTTCCTTTTAATTGTGCCGTAAGTGGACATAATTATGCCTCTATTTTTAGAGTTAGGAGGCATGGAACCTTGCTAGGTATGCATATTACGTCAGTGATCCCAAATGACGTAGGACAAGTTTTGGTTACTAATTCCTGTGCTAATTCCTTTCCTCTATCAATAAAATAACCCTTTGTATTCCAAAAATGGTTCATCTTATATCAATAAAATGCTTTGTCGGATGGATCAATGCACAGTGTTTGTTTTCTCTATCTAAGTAGGCATCCGATAAGAAAAGATGTTTGAAAATCCATACGGGATGTCTCACTCGGGGGAAACCGCGGGATACAGCTAGTAATTTAAGAATTCTCAATTATTCTAGTTTCATTCAGTTTTGAGACTTATAACGCCATCTGTCATCGAGTAGCAAAAACGTAAATCTCAGTAAGAAATCGCGAGGTTCTCACCAAGCAAAAGGAATTTATCATAATTTAGGAAAGTATCTTCTTATTAGGAATAAAGGTCCTAAAACTGAATAATATCTAGGTATTACTTGTTCTTTTTTTTTTTTTTTTTTTTTTTTTTTTTTTTTTTTTTTTAATTTATTTATTACAAAACAAATTACATTTAGGTACAATCATCTTCACTCCCTTAAACCTGTGACGGTTTGTCTGGAAGTAGCAATTCCTCTAACAATAACTAAAAATTATACTATCACACAGTTATATCTAATACATACTATAAGCTTACCTACTCATACAATACAAATAAAGCATACTGTTATTATTAGGCATGTATTTTGTGTCCTTTATCCATTATGATATATTATAGGTATGTATGTAGTATATAGATACCAGGAGCGCCCTACGGTTTCACAGATTAAGTCTCAATCTCGTAGGAATGCCGGGATAAATACACTAGCTATGTGTTATCCATGTCCCAAGCTATCTTCATACCGAGTTTCATCGCAATCGGTTCAGCAGTTTTGGCGTGAAAGATAAATTCACCCTCGCGGTTTCACCCGCGTAAGTCGCGATCCCGCGGGAATTACGGGATAAAAAGTAGTCTATGTGTTATTCTAGGTGTCCAGCTATCTATATTCCAAGTTTCATCGCAATCGGTTCAGTAGTTTTTGCGTGAAAGAGTAACAAACATCCAAACATCCATATAAACTTTCACATTTATAATATTAGTAGGATCGTAGGATAGGATAGGATTAATTACTTACTATTTTTCTTTTCTAACAGTGGTGTGACAAAAAAGGCTGCTATTGTCCCACGGGATCGGACCCTTGACCGTAGGTCGAATATCAGCTTGAATATCAACAATTTCGGATAGGCAGGTTAATATTCACGTACCTATTGCCTCAGTCGAAAACACGAAAGAATGCAGTCTTTAATTTCATCGCGATCGGATACGCCACCTGTGGCGCAAGCGGAAGAGATTCTTTTTCTTTCTTTCTTTCTAGCACGGAGGACCTCGACAAAATGAATTTCTGCCCCAGAAATTATCGGTCACCCATCCAAGTAATGACCGTGCCAAGCGTTGCTAAACCCGCGCGACTGTTCAAGATCGGCAGGTACAGCTACGCTCAACGCGGAAGAGCGGAAGCGGCAGAGATATTACAACGGATTTGTAAGGGCTGCAGGTTCAAATCCAGTCGGGTGCAGAATGTTGGTAAGCATTTTAAAAAACAAGTATTTAAATAGGTACATACTCTAAAAACAACTAATTAAATCGGGGAAGCCATGTGAACCAGATAAACGTAACGTAGACCACATCCTCAACCGCCATTTTGCTCACGATACCAACTCTATCCTTGTTGTTCCAACAGTTTTATCATTTCGTGTGCATTTTACATATAAATAGTTGTAAATTGCAGGATGGGCCACAGTTGAGCCGTGACCCCACGGCTTGCTAACTACTTTTTAGTTTAGTTAAGGTTACCTTCTTTAGGTTACCTATTTTAGTTTTTTATTTTGCTTTGGGAAGTTGATTTTTGGTGAGTAAATTGTTGATATTATTTTTTTAAAGTGTTTTCTACATTTGAAAAGTTAATTTACAAAAACGCATCACAAGACGTAGACACATGGGAATCGTAAGGGTTACAGGATCGAGTCCTGTCGGGTGCAGAATTTTGGGAAGCATTAAAATAAAAAGAAAGTTTAAATATTATAATAATATCAATTTTTGTTTACTTAGGTTAGTATTTATTTATTTACAATGGTTGTTAGGTAGCTGTGATTTTCACGCCCAAGTAGGTACAGTGCGATACAAAAGTGCATGACAACTTGTTTAAGCACTAAGTACCTACACACTGTCTCCCTTACTTATAAACGATAATTATTAACAGATAACTAAATTATGTAACGTTTGTTTCTGTCTGTTAACTTCGAAACATAATGTCACAGTAAAAGACAAGCGATATATAGTTTATGCAGCTGTAAATTATCTTTTATAATTAAGAGGGTTTGTGTAATGTCTTGCAATATTTATTTATGTCTCCCGTCCAGGCGTCAAGATGTCGGAACAAGAAGCCAAGAAGAACCTTCTGCTGTTCTTCACGCGGCCGCAGGAGCCATGCTTCATGACCAAGGGGGACGAAAATGTCTCCTTCCAGATACCTGATAACTTCTACGTGAGTAACTTAACACATATTGTTATTTTTAGCTACCTGCGTAAGCCCTGATCCTGCGAACTTTTTGCGTGAAGGACGAACAAACGAGTGTATGTACAGACACAAATTTAGGTATTTTATTAGTTAGAATAAAAATATATTGTAGGGAAAAATCAGTCACCGCGAGTAATTTTCTAAAGAGGTATATTTTTCCTTAAAAATATTTCTAGTAGTTACGCCATAAGTCTAGAGCTTAAAAAATCAAATTACGATATATGCAGGTTTTATTAATCTATTTATATAAAATACTATGTTATTTTAAACCAATAAAATTAATTTGTTATTTTCCCGTATTAGATTTGTGTTTGTGTAGGTCTCTGAATTTGAAATAATATTGATAATTTGCGGTTAATTATCCATTTAAAGCATTGTTGGTATTAAACTATAATAATTAAGGAGACAAATGCCTAATTGTAATGCTAATTGTAGTAAAGTGGTCTTGCTATTTTCGAACGAACGAAAGATCTTTAATTTCAGACGAAATATATTTTCTACTATCCCTTTGAACCCCGTTGTAAGGATTGATCTCAAGCTTATCAGTAGATATGGCGTTTTATGGAAGACACATAATTTTATATTTTCCCGGGTCTTAATCGCGTGATTTTTACTTTTTAATTCTCGTACCTCGACGTTTCGACCATGTTGCAACGGTCTTGGTCGCGATGAGTTCCAATCGTGTTAGTTTGAAAAGTTTAAGGAAGACAGTTGAAACAAACCACTGAAGCAAAGCTACCTCAAATTTAATGACACATAATAAAGTTTTAAGCGTCAAGCGCACCCTGGCAATTGTCATTTCATTTTACCAGAGACGTACCTAACAATATTGTCAGTAGCTTTTTATGTTTATTTCGCTTAAAAGGAACATGAAATATGTTTGAGACAACTCTAGTCTCTAGAGTCTAGTACACAAGTAACATACCTACCTACTGTCAGGGTTGCCAACTCATTATCTTAGGTTGGTGCTAAATGACATCTCAAATAGTGCTAGATTGACAAAAAAAATAAAAAATAGTGCTATTTTTTAGACATCAACTTTTTCTATGTGTTTTTTGATTCGGTATGCCGCTTAATTTCAAATATTCTCGCATTAAATTCTGTTTTGCAAAATACACACATTGTTTTCAAACTATCTTTTTGTATTTTGGATCGTTCTCCCACTCTTTTCTGTAATTTTGAACGTAACTCACTCAACGAATATCCATTTTTGTAGGTTTTATAGTTAACGAAATACTAAATTGACAAATTCACAACTAACAACATTCACAGTTCGCTTCTACAGTTACCAGTAAAAAATCAGAATGATGGCTGTTTAGTGCTAAATAAGTGCTAGGTGCTGAATGTTAAATTACAGTGCTGGTATTACGAAAATTGTGCTAAATCTAGCACCGAAAGTGCTAAGTTGGGAACCCTGCCTACTGTAAGTTAAGTCCCAAGTTGTCTCTGCCCTCAGCCGGACAAGTACAAGGAAGTAAGCAGCACGCTATCGGACCGCTTCGGCGGCACGGCGCAGCGGACGGTGCCTGTGCGCAACATCGCGCTGCCCAACATCACCCTGCCGCTGGAGCTGCCGTTCAACGCGCAGTTCTCGCTGTTCGTGCCCAAGCACCGCCAGATGGCGGGCCGGCTTATTGACATCTTTATGGGTAAGTTACACTTATACATACTTTGGTTATAGATTCTTTTTCGGAACGTACTTACCACTTAGGTACTTCGAATCAATTTGAATCCACAGACATTTTTGAGTATTTTGACGTTAAAGAGTCGACAACTTGTTGTGCTTCAATTTAATTGTCGTGAAACTATGTTGTTAAGAGGGTGGGTACTGTTACCATTCCCGTACAAACAAAAACCAAAATAGTATTATGAAAAATTTAAAAATAAAATCTTAATCCGAATAATACAGATATTAGGGTAAAAACTAAATTTTTCATAATTCTATTTTGGTATTTTGTTTGTATGGAAATGGTAACAGTACCCACCCTCTTAACCAGGTTAACTTGTGTAATTTTGGTGGAATTACAAGTGTAGAGGCCGCTACTGGCCTACAGATGGCGCTACCATACTGAGAAAACATTTTGCTTCAACTTCTACAACCTCTATTTCTAGATTTTTCCTACGTTTTTGCGCTGTTTTTCCTGTTTTAATCGCTTTGCTTTTATTAATTAAGCATTTTATCAACGCCCTACATTTTGATTTTCCTTCCAGACCTCGTCCTCAGGGGTAGGAGACACGCGATTAAAACCGGAAAAATGAGTTTATTTGTGTTCCAGGAATGCGCAACGTGGAGGATTTGTTGTCGATGTGCTCGTACTGTCAGCTGCGAGTGAACCCGTACATGTTCAACTATTGCCTCTCTGTCGCCATGTTGCACAGGTAAAAACCCACCGCTTTGTTAGCTTCACACGTTTTGACGTTCTTTCCTCTGGGCATGGCAGACTAGGCTGGTGGTGCAGGTGCTGGGCAAACCTACTCCACCTAAAACTGTCCCGGGCACTAGAGCAAACCCGCTTCCGGAAGAAAAATCTGAAAAAAAAGGCTATGGCGACCTTATTGCTAAAAGCAATTTCGTTCAGGATGGAAAGGGTCAGTAAAGCTTGTGTGGTAGGCAGATAGTAAGTAAGATACAGAATACTAACATTACATAGATAAGGGATACAAATAAATACTAAAAATACACTACAATAGGTATTTCTGTTCCGTTCTGTTACGTGTCTGTCTGTTACACAAACTATTAGGGCATGCAATATCGGAAGGTTTTCAATCCCGGGATGATATCGATATTAAGAGCTCAATCCCGGGATCCCGGGATTGATACTGGGATTTTAGATATCGTTAAAAAGGCGAATTTAATACAATAAAAATGTGTTAAATCTAAAATATTTAATATATTTAAGACTCTGGTTTCATTACGTAAATAAGTTACCCCGAGGGCCGTCCACCCCATCATTTTGGAAATATGGCGGACAAATAGCCTAAACCCGAAAGTGTCTAAGCTTTCGCGCCAAATTCTAGACGCATCACTAAAATGATGTTAGAAATTTTTTTTGCATGCGAGCTTGTATAAAAAATATTTGTCTTAAAATTGCAATGAATCACGTTACTGTTATTGTTTTAAACATTTTACCAATTCCCTACGCTTCTAAATCTTTACAGATCACTTCCTCAGGGGTAGACTAATTTGGGTTTAATTTTAATATTTCTATTTAATCATTCCATGAGGAAAAATGTAGCTAAAAACCTTAATTTATACCCAAATAGTAAATTGCTCAAATCTCGATATCGGATCACTCAATCCCGGGATTATAATATCGAACTTTTGCTTCCGAGATCCCCGGATTACAATATCCCGGGATTCCGGGATTCATGCCCTACAAACTATCACCATTATACTATAAGTAGTAGTATGTAAGTACCTACACTAAAGAACTTGTATGTTTCTGTCAGACCGGACACGAAGGACCTCGGCGGTCAGATTCCGACGTTCGCGGAGACGTTCCCCGACAAGTTCGTAGACCCCAAGGTGTTCCGGAAGGCGAGGGAAGCCACCACCACCGTCACCAACAGCGGGCAGAGGGTGAGCGAACAAACCATCTTAATTTTGTTTCGAACTAGCAGATGCCGCTGGATATTCCATAAACCATCTTAGAGGGCCCTTAGAGGATATTTACACATTACAAAGAATACACTCTCCAACTTTCACGTCTCTAGGACCAATGGTTTGGGCCCTGTGTTGACATACAGTTCAGTCATTTACTCATAAAGTCAGTCAGGACTTAGAATTTTATATGTTTAACCAGCTGCGCCTCGTACCGTTGTTTGCAGAAGTCAAAAGAGGTACGAAACTACTTTTTCAATGTCTGTTAAACTGCCTTATGTCCTTTTTCAACTCCTGAAGAATCTCTACGCAATGTTTTAGCGTAAACGGGCAAGCAGTATAAAACCATTATTGGTTTGATTTGGACGTTAGAGCTTCTGGAAGTAATTCTATGCGTGAGGTTGTTAAACCTGCTACATTGATTTCTGCGGCAGTACTCCGGCAGAAGTCACACGAGGGACATTAATCAAAGCTGCATGTTTACGCACTCACGCACACTTTAAGAGTTCACGAATTCTTCAGAGGTCACCATCATTATTATAGGCTTATTCGTTTTGAACAATCACGTTTTGCAATTACTTAGGTTGGTGTATTATTTCACTTAAATACAGGCGTCTGTAATTTGACTGAAATTACTTTGGAGTAGCATTAACTTAATAAACTGAATGCAGCCATCTACTTAGCTCGAACCTTAACTTTGATACTCCTCAGCAATTTGTTAATCTTAAAAGTCGAGCATCGTTGTCCACATTTTTCCTGCCTTTGTCTCAAGTTATTTGAGGCTGGCGCAGGATGTCTTCCATATCTATTCTCTGTAGGGCATCATCTTTTTTACACCAAACTCTTCATGTGCCCCACCACACAGTCCAACCATATTTTCTTAGCTCTTATCTTACATTTCCCTAAGTTCATGGTTAAGAACTCTTATAATCACATGCGTCTCCAAAACTTCAGCTTATAACAGCATAAACGCGATTGCTATTCAGGCTTGAGCCAACTAGATATCGTTATCACCTGACTGCTTACCAGATCAAATCTCTGAATAGATTAATTTCCTGACGAAATGCTCTCTTTCCTTCTTCAGATGCCCATAACTATCCCAGTGAACTACACTGCCGCAGACTCAGACCCGGAACAGCGCTGCGCGTACTTCCGCGAAGACCTCGGCATCAACCTTCACCACTGGCACTGGCATCTCGTCTACCCGTTCGACGCTGCCGATGTCGCCATCGTGAGGAAGGACAGGCGAGGAGAGCTGTTCTACTACATGCACCAACAGATCATTGCTAGGTATTTTATACATTCTATAAACAACTATCTAGTAATATTTCTTATGTTTTTTTTTTATTGCTCAAGGCATTTCGCCCGGCAAGCGAGGGGCACAGGTTCGAATCCTGTCATAGGAGGATTTTTGATGATGTATTTCTCCTTGTAAAACTATCTAGTATCTAAAAATTATGTACTTTTTCATTTTAATTTGACATCCACCATAGCGTCAGTCAGTAAGAAACAGAGTTAGTTGGGGTGAATACCGTCTGTAGTTGATTAAATTTTAATGAACTTGTCCAGGGTGGTAACCTGGACAAGTTTTTTAAGCAGAACATTTTAGGTCCACAAACAACATTTGAAAAGGTAAACGATTCAAACGCAAGTTTTCTAAAAGTGTATAGTACGGGAGAAGGTCATCTATTATATCTAAGTAATTCAAATAATGTTTTGGTCGTAGATACAACGTAGAGCGCATGTGCAACGGTCTCCGGCAGGTGTCGCGCTACAACGACTTCTCGAAGCCCATCGAGGAGGGATACTTCCCCAAGCTGGACTCCCAGGTCGCCAGCCGCGCCTGGCCACCCAGGTGAGGACAGAACGGATCCTCATAATTCCACACCTGAAAATCATTATTTCAAGTAGTAGAAAATAGAAGTATCCAATAGTTTTTTTATGCTGTGTTGTTTGAATGTACAGGTTTAAGAACACTGCGATCAAGAACTTGGACCGTCCCGTGGACCTGATCAAGCAGGATGTGTCAGAACTGGTCATTTGGCGAGATCGTTTCTTGGCAGCCATTGAGAACCAGTCCATCATGTTGGTGAGTGAATATTTTACACATGTTTTTTGTATATATCACGCCTTAGTTCTCGCACACGTAACCTTAGCTTGTCACCCCAACGGCTTAATGCGTAGAGCCAAGCGTAATAGTCCATATTCCTAAACATGAAATGGCCTCCGGCCTCACCATTGCAGCATTTAATTAAGAAGAGCCGGAACCAATGTCGCCTTCATACCATATAGATGATCGTGCTGTTTTCAGACCATCGATGGTTACTCAATATCAAGTGAGATAAAATGATTTTAAAATGAAAAATTGACCACCATTTTAGTTTTAAAATAAGAACATCGCTTCACTTTGAGTACTCAATAATAAACAGTTGACAAACCTTCCAGCCGAACGGTCGTCAGCTCCCCCTGGACGAGGCCACCGGCATCGACCACCTCGGCAACTTGATGGAGTCTTCGATCATCAGCAAGAACCGAGGCTACTACGGCGACCTCCACAATATGGGCCATGTCTTCATATCCTACTGCCACGATCCTGACCATAGACATCTTGTGAGTACATCTAGATACCGTCGGGGTATAATATACTTAGTTTAATCATAGAGTTGTCAACTTACCTGATACAACGATCCTAATTATCCTTCTGTGTCATTCAATGATGTTTTATGATTTATGATTATTCTCAATTCAAGTTTTTCTAAGCTATTATCCAACTATTTTTATGAGATAATTCAAAGTCCCTTCTACCCTTGTTAGGACCGTCTCCGTGAGGTGCCAATTCTTACGTCCCCAAATAATGCCATGACTATCCTTATACTTGGAGATTCTTTGTCTGCTGGCTGTAATGTTGCCGATACCACAAACAGTGACAAATTGACAAGTATTGTACGACAACAACCTTATTTTTCAGGAACAATTCGGCGTGATGGGAGACTCGTCTACCGCCATGCGTGATCCAGTCTTCTACCGCTGGCACGCGTACATCGACGACATCTTCCATCTGTACAAGGCCAAGCTCCCTCCTTATCCAAATGACAAGGTACGAAAAGTTCTGCCAAGAAAAATATGCAAGTTTTTTGCATTTTTTTTCTGGCTTTCAAGTGTGTAAATCAGCTGATAGGGTTATCTACTTGCAAACAATGCAGATAAAATAAGCCTCGAAGGAAGCTGAACTGATATGGCCCAGAAGAAGTAGAGTTCTTTGGAGTCTTAAAGTCTTGTTACTATATATAACTATTTAGTTGAACTTCATCTGACACGATGAGCAATAGAACGCATTCTTCTGCTCCTTATTCCTGAATTTCTGGAGCGGTATTTTTGAAACACTGGAATTGAATTGGTATGCGAAAGTTCGAATTTCGTATGCTTGCTCTCGCTCGTTGTGTATGTGCGTAAGCGGGACCGCGCAGCCTTTCGCATACGATAGAGTTTTCTAACGGTTCAAAAATACCACTCCTGGTTGCTTGCGTCTTGTGTCTAATATACTCATACCCAGATAAGTTTCGAGTTTGGAACATGGCTTGATATAGTGTGCTGTTCCCAGCTGGACTACCCCGGCATCCGCTGCTCCGGCGTCAGCATCGAGGGCTCCGCCGGCGCCAACACGCTGACCACCATGTGGCAGCAGAGCATGGTGGACCTCGGCCGCGGGCTGGACTTCTCCCCGCGCGGCAGCGTCCTCGCCAGGTTCACGCACATGCAGCACAATGACTTCAATTATGTGTGAGTTATTGACTGCTTCCTGTTAAACTAGCACCATGTTACAACGGTCTTAGTCGTAAGTCCCCTCCCGACCAAGACCGTTGTAACATGGTCGAAACGTCGAGGTAAGAGAATTAAAAAGTAGAAATTACGCGATAAAGACCCGGGAAAATATAAAATTATGCTTTTTTTTGCCACTTATCGAGGCCATTTTTTCAGTAAGTGCTTGACCACTCTCTCATCAGAAAATAATATGTGACGATGTAGTAAGCGTAGGTACTACGAGAAAGGTGAGCGCATGCACGCACAATAATTCACATAGATGATAAGGAGACTTTAGTGGAATAATTCCCGATCCTTCTTTCCTAGTGGTTGCACCGGCCTACGGAACACGGACGTTGCCCAATTAATTATTCTGGTGGATGGTGGTAAGCCGAGGCCGAAACGTCCCACAAGTGCCACCAAATGAGTGTTCTTGTAGCACCATTTTACGGGCGCGAGCAATACAAATCCCCAAAAAATGTATGCCTGAATTTATACCTTTTCAGGCGGGATAGGTACAGCTGAATAAAACGTTTTAATATCCATCGAAGTTGACTTGTTGTCTCACAAATTAGATTAATTGTAAAACTGCAAGTCTTTGTAACTGATTAGTGATTACCTAATGTAAACGTACGTTGAGCATTATCCTCGTGAGAACATTATTGTCGCAATCCTCTGATTTACATACAATTCGCTTCTGTAAGCACAAGTAAGCACATGAGTATTGTAACAATCCATGTTTATTCAGGCAGGAAGAGTTCTGTAACTGATGGTTAGCCCATGTTATTTCAGAATTTTACATTTTCGTTTAGTTCTTAGATTTCAACTGATTTTAGGAACTGAACTATTTAGTGTAAAGTAAAGGTATAGATGGACATGCTTATTACTATGACAAAACTATGCTGTTTTCGAGCTAATGCTACTAAGTCCAAAAATCCAAATTGTTTTTTTTCTTCCAAAAGATATATTCCTATGATCGATCTTTTTGAATCGTCCGCGTCGCGTCGCCAACAAATACAAAGATTTTGGAGTGAAAACTTCTTTTAGCGCGGTACGCATATAATTAAATGAGATAAAATCTCTGAACTCGCGACACCGTTACCGAGACGCAGCTATAGTATGTGCATATATGCATGTACCTACATATGCGATAAGTTTTCACTTCTGTCTGTAGTAGTACTCCCGGAGTAAACCTACAATCCGTTTTTGTTTTTTTCATAAGATGTTTTCCTATTATCGATCTACTTATTGTATCGAAATGCGACCGCCAATAAGAAGAAGACACAAGAAACTCAAGGGTTTTGTTATTGCGATTCACATTGTTAAGTATGTGTAGGTACCTACCTACCTACCTACGTACTTTGCAAGAAATTAACTTCTAAAGGTTATTTCTTAGTATTTACCACACTAGGTAATAATACTTTTTGAAAAAATGCTTTCAATAATATTATTAACGGAACATCAGTAGTCGCGGGTTCAAGTCCCGTCGTTTACTAAAGTTTTTAAAAGCATTTTTCCAAAACAAAACAAAAATTTAACCATCTAATTTGTTGCCCTGACATTCCAGAATCGAAGTAAACAACACGACAGGTCAATCAGTGATGGGCACAGTTCGCATCTTCCTGGCGCCGACTCACAACGAGGACGGACAGGCGTTCAGCTTCGACGAGCAGAGGAAGCTCATGATCGAGATGGACAAGTTCACTGCACCATGTGAGTTGTCGATGTCCAGCCCACTGGGTTTCATTGAGATTTTGATTAGATGGGACAGTCAGTTAGGAATTTCGTTATTCAGATCTGTGGTAATAGGTCACACACTTGGGATATTTTGACAATCCAATTAAAATAGGTACTTTGCGTAAGTAGTTTCTGCTACGAAGTGGATCTCACTACTCTTCTCATCTGAGCGATTTTCCCGGTTGCGTCCCTCTCGGGAGCCCGGGGTTCGCTATACCCCACATTGTTTTTTTGGGGTCGGCGCTGTAGGTTCATCATTCACCATACCTTTTGCAAATAGATTTGGCAATATTTATACGGCCGGCCGCCTGCCTAACACCAACTTTTCTAGGGATCAAGCAGTTTATCTGCCACCGCGCGGGGAGAACTTGGTTTGTTAGTGTCCCGCAGATCGCAGTTTAGAGTGAATAGGTATCTTCTAGGCAAGCATGTTACCCCGTCGACCTTATCGTTGCTTCCTACCACGTAAGATGAGCTCAAATGCTAGCCTATCTCATGTAAAAAACCCTCGGTTTTTTTAATATCACGGTTTCCACGGTTCTTTCTGAGAGGTGCAAGTGGACTCTACTTCATACTTACTAAATTTTATAATAATAGAAGAAGAAGATACCTAATAGATTGAATTTGAATTGAATATGTTCATTGTAATGTTCCAGTGAATGCTGGCACGTCAACGATCCGCCAAGCCAGCACTAAGTCGTCAGTGACTATCCCGTACGAGCGCACATTCCGCGACCAGTCGCAGCGGCCCGGCGACCCGGGCTCCACCGCGGCCGCCGAGTTCGACTTCTGCGGCTGCGGGTGGCCGCACCACATGCTGGTGCCCAAGGGGACTCCCCAGGGGTACAACATGGTGCTCTTCGTCATGATCTCCAACTGGAATGATGACAATGTAAGTGGAAACTTCTATTTTAGTTTTTAGGGTTTCGTTCTCAAAGGGTACCTAAGGGGTATCCCATGGTGCTCTTCTTCATGATCTCCAACTGGAATGATGACGATGTTAGTACTAACTTCTGTTTTAGAAATCACTTCCACTAGACAATACAAATAAACCTCCCGAGCCTCATCATTATTATCGCTCGCGATGTTCCCGGTTGCATTCCTCTCGAGACCCCGGGATCCGCTTTCCTACTGTTACGTCTCCACTTCCCGAGCCTCAATTGTTGTAAAACTGTTCTGGTAGATGGCGTTCAAACCGAGCCTTAGCCGGTAAACGAAACAGGGAGAAATCATAATCATCAATTCACCATGTCACGTGGTTCCCGTGTGGCGCAGTGGTAGTGCACTCGTCCGGCACAGGTTCGAATCCTGTCATGGAACTTTCAAGGAGAAATGCAAATGATGCATTTCTCCTTGTAAAATATTTCTAATACTAATAAATTCACTAAAACTGCTTGTAATTCCTATCTATTTTCACCAGAATAGATAAAGTGACTAGGCTTGTAATATGGGTGCTAGATAAATATCAAATAAATATCTTTACTCAATCGAACATTCATATGGTCATTTGAATCGTCCTACGCCACGATGCCACTATTCCCTGCCCTAACTTGTCTCATTTTCCATCAGATCGAACAGAACCTAGTGGGCAAATGCAACGACGCGTCGTCGTTCTGCGGCATCCGCGACCGCAAGTACCCCGACCGGCGCCCGATGGGCTTCCCCTTCGACCGCCCCGCGCCCGTCGACACGCTCGCTGACTTCCTCACTCCCAACATGACCACCAGGGAGGTGCAGGTCAGGTTCACTGACCGGACTGTTGTTAGAGGACAGCAGTAACACCCTCAAGCCTCTAGCCTCAAGCCTAATGCCATACCGCATTAAATAATTTAGTTCTGATTTTTAATTGTTCTATCCTATTCGATAATTTTAATCAACAACTTGGCATTGTTTTAAGGATTCTGATCTATATTATAAGTTAAGTTTAAGTGGGTCTTCTTATTTTTAAGTAATTGTAAATATTATGTACAGAATGTAGATTATTCCAGAGACTGATTATATTTAGCCTTTCAACATATCTTTGTTTTATTGTATTACTAACCTCCTCTCCTTAGTTACCATGTCACAATGTTAGTTACCGTACTCCTCCGAAACGGCACGACCGATTTTTACCAAATTTTATATGCGTATTCAGTAGTTCTGAGAATCGGCTAATATCTATAACTAGCAGCTCCCCGCGGTTTCACCCGCATAAGTCCCGATCCCGTGGGAATATCGGGATCAAAAGTAGCCTATAGCCTTCCTCAATAAATGGACTATCCAACCCCGAAAGAATTTTTCAAATCGGACCAGTGGTTCCTGAGATTAGCGCGTTCAAACAAACAAACAAACAAACAAACAAACTCTTCCGCTTTATAATAGTAATAGATTTATAAGGCAAAATAACGTTTGCTGGGTCAGCAAGTATAATATAAAACTAACAACTACGTCCGCGTTGTCCGAACATCTACCTCGTTGTGCAAAAATCCACACTTAAACGGACGACCAGCGAAGGACGAAGGTAGGTAAGGTGTTGCGTTCATTACTTATCTTAAAAATGTAACCCCTATTTCACCCTGTTAGAGGATGATTTTCCGAAAAATATTTTATGCACTTTTATCGATACCTAACAATACACCTAATCCGACTTTCATACATCTAACTATAAAAAAAAAAAGTTTCATCCACCCTTTCAACCTTTATTTTACACCCTCAGAGGGTGAATTATCAAAAATCTGTTCTACGTTCTAAAAGGAGCCCCTAGCACTTGTAGTTTTTGAGTTTTCGTGATGAGTGAGTCATTGATTTTCTCTTTTATTGTATAGATAAAGTCTTGCAATGTTAATAGGCGCGAAAAATATTACCCATTCCTTGCAGTCGGGTGAAAAAGACGATAGTGTAGGCCGTAGGGTGCAAATCACCATCATCCTAGCGATGTCGCGAGGGCACTCTCGAGAGCCCCGGGGCCGCTGGGCAGTGCCGCTGCTAGCACTGATGCCCTACGCTACTATCTTTATTATAATTTTAGGGCCTTTGTCATTCAGTTATATATTATAGTTGCGTCACGCGGTTTTGCCAGCGTATGTCCCGATCCCGTGGGAATATCGGGATCAAAGTAGCCTATGTTACTCCTCGATGATGTAGCTTACTCTTGGTGAAAGAAATTTTGAAATCGGTCCAGTAGTTTTTGAGTATATTCATTACAAGCATACAGACAAGCACACACATACACACAAAAATACAATACTTTCATCTTCATAATATTAGCGTAGATTAGTGTAGATGTGAAGCAATAATGATATAAAATGATTCATCTGGCTTCACCTGTCTTTTATCATCGCGCAGGGAATAATAGGGTAACAATGTTTTTGTGATTTGAATACGAATGGAGTGACCATCGATCTGTGCATCACGGAGCATTGTGCACTGAGGTCGCGGCACACTGGTGACACTGTCCGTTTAGGAAAAACTAGGACGAGTTTTAATTGCTTTTTTGAGAAGTAAAAGCGGTAAAATAAAATAATGTTTCTTTTAATAAAACAGCAAAACTTCTGCCCTCAATCTACAATTTAAATTTCTGAACTATGTGTTAGCTCAGTTATTTTTAACCGGTTTATTAATTGTTGGTAATTTTACAAAATTAGTTAATGATTTTGAAGTTAGTAATTTCTGGTAAAACTATCACCAATTGTTGAACTGTTTTCGCAAAAAGTTGAGCAGAGCCGTGATATAGTTGAGACATTTTCATTGTAGATAACGGGCTTTGGTTAAGAAAGCTTTAGAACCCGCGCTCCCAGAGGTCTGCAACCTGGAACATCGCTCAGATGAGAAGACTCAGTAATATATGTAGTTACACGACAAGTAGTTATGTACCTAGTACGGGTCCATATTGGCTCACATAAAATTTTAAGTCCTATTGTTTGTCTTACTACCGATTTGAATTCATAATAATCACTCTTCATAATTTTATTTATCATACTTTTTTTATTCAGACATTTTTATTACTACCATCGGAGCTCATAATAGTTAATGATCATAATTTTTTTATTAATACTGTTACTACCAAGAACAGTTTAAAATCATAATTTTTTTCTTCATAACATTTAATGATCATATTGCTTTAGTTCATAATTATTGTTACTAAGAACATATTTCAACTCATAATATCGTTGTTCAGAATAGCTTACTTTATAACAGACATTTATCATAATTTTTGTATTAATAACGGCAACTTTAACAAAACTTTTTATGAACTACCCCAATCAAACTCTTTGTGAAATTATAAATGGTTTTTGACTTGTGTTCTGGCGATCTTCTTTTTGAAACGGAGTTAACTCATAATGTAATTATATTTTCTATTCTATTATTATATTTCTTCTTAGAAATTACTCTTTAGTTAATAATGTTGTAATAAAAACACTTATGATTAAGATATATCAGGTTTTTTTTATTTATAGTAATTAGGCGCTTTGGCGACCGCTGCCGCGGCACGCTCGCTACGCTCGCTCGCCAAAGCGCTGCGCGTAATCATGTTCTTACATTAACCTAACCTATCCGAGTCGGTGTGCTCCGTATATTTAATTTCAAAATTCAAGTAAGATGACAATAGTAGTTTTATGACAGTAATAGTTTTTATTTATAACATGATGAAGATGACAGTAATAGTTTTTATTTATAGTAATTAGGCGCTTTGGCGACCGCTGCCGCGGCACGCTCGCTACGCTCGCTCGCCAAAGCGCTGCGCGTAATCATGTTCTTACATTAACCTAACCTATCCGAGTCGGTGTGCTCCGTATATTTTATTTCAAAATTCAAGTAAGATGACAATAGTAGGTGAAACAAATGTATGAATAAAGATATTATGATTTTCAATAATTATGCATAAAACACTTATGATTAAGAAATTTATAAAAATGAATATTAGAATAAAACACATGTATGAATATCAAAGTTATTTATTGGAATGATTATGAGTTTCGAGCATTATGATAAACAAATATATTAAAACAAATATTAGTAAAATGAAGTGTATGAATAGTGATATTATGAATTTCAATTATTATATATTTTAATATTTAGTTTTTAAATTTTTTATGAAGAATGATCATTATGATTATAAATGGTATGTGAAACATTTTCGGACCTCCGATGATAGGAGTTAAAATTTTATGTAAGACGATCCGCCCCCACCTAGTACCTACCTAGTTACAAAAAACCCCCTTACTTTTAAAAGATGACTTTGTCCCTTTTAAGAAACTTAGTTCAAAAACGTGAACAAAAATCCCATCCCTACATTTATTTGAAAGTGACAGCTCTTTATTATTTTCTTCGTTATTACAGTTCTTTATTTACAATTTTGATCTAAGTTTCTGAATTAGAGTAGTATAAGTTTATGTAACGTGTGTCACTGTCTGGCTGTAAAAGGCAAACGTTACATAAACTTAGTCATCGTTTATAAGTAAGGGGGTATATCTGTAACTAACTAGTAAGTAAGGGGGCTAGTTTCCGAAGATTACCCCCAAAACTCAGAGTCACCCTACCACCAGTCGCGCGTGCGATTGGCCGTCGACCAGCCAATCCCTCGAGCGCCACAAGCCCCGTGGTGTCAGATGTGCGCGGGCGCATCTCGTTTGTTGACGCTGCTCGCTCTCCGGCGCAAGCGCAAGCGGCTCGAGCGGTTCGCGCGGTTTCTTGGCCTGAAGAGAAGTGCAAGAAGATGAAGCGGTTTCTGCTCGTTTTGTTGGTAAGTGAGAGGTTTTAAAATTCACATGAATTGTTGTTGACATAGTTGCATTTTACTGGGTCTTAATCGTGTATTTTTATTTTCTTATCTCGACAAACCGACTTAATCCTAAAGTAAGACATTTTGTTTTTACCCATCTGCGAGGTAAGAGTTATGTTTTTCTCACTTTTTTTAAAGTAAGATAGATTAACGATATATTGGACTGAAAACACTAATTCAATTTATACAAAGAAAAACTTAAAACTGAAGTGGCACAATGGGCAGCCTTATCGCCTGGTCCGATTTGAAAAATTCTTACACCAATTTGAAAGCTACATTATCGACGAGTAACAAGGCTTTTTGATATCCCGATATTCCCACGATCACGATCAGGACAAACGCGGGTGAAACCGCGGGACGCAGCTATTTAGAGATAATAATTATTTTCATTATATGTAATAGATTCAGTATGTTTGTAAAGTAACTTAACTAGTACCTACCACAATTGTGGATTTCTTTATTTATGTTAATTTTAGTGTTTTTGCATATTGATTGATTTGCAGATTATTCTAGTTATTTATGTCAAGTTCTGTGTGTTTCTGTCCATTTACTATAATCTACGTATCCATTATCCAGTCACTATAGCACAAGCCTAGTTGTTTATCTCGGGGCTAGACGGAACTGTTTACGCTGTTCCGCAGTAGTTATATTAAGAAGTTCTTATTAAAAAGTAGGATGTAAACTCAAGGCTTCATTGGTTTTGGTATAGGTAAACGAGTGGTAAAAGTAAAATATACAATATTTAATGTATTTTTAAAGAGTTATTAAACCTAAGAACAATCGTGGAGCTCATTGGCCTAGCTGCACCTGCCGATCTTGAATGGTCGTGCGGGTTAAGCAACGCTTGGCGCGGTCGTTAATTGGATGGGTGACCGATAATTTGTGTGGCAAAAAATCACTTTCACGAGCTCCTCCGTGCTTCGGAAAGAACGTTAAGAAGTTGGTCCCTGTTGTTATCTATACTAATATTATAAAGAGGTACTAGTAACGTTGGTAACATGTATGTATGTATATTGGGGGTAATCTCCGAAACTACTGGACCGATTTCAGAAATTCTTTCACCATTGGAAAGCTACATTCACCATGAGTAACATAGGCTACTTTTGATCCCGATATTCGCACGGAATCGGGACTTACGTCTCTAATAGGTCGTTTAGGTCAAGTTAGAGTCTTTAAGGCGGCCTGAAAACTTTAATACTAGGTAAGCCACACCACTATACGAAAAGAAGACGAAGAAGATTAACCCTTATCTATACATATAAAACTCAAAAATCTGACCGATTGATTGACTGACTGAATGTATTAATAACTGAACTATATAATATTTTCACCGTAGAGGCCAAACCGCTGGTCCGAGAGACATGAAATGTAAAGAGTGTGTTCTTTGTCATGTGTAAGTGTCCACTAAGAAAGGATTTTTCGAAATTGACACAGGATCGGGACTAATTGAATTAACAATATGTGTTTAGCATCCCTACTTGGCGGCTAACATGTAGACATACAGGCGGGGTCCGCTGTACCATCAGGCTACTCACAGAAGTAACCAACTAATACTATGAATATGTTATAGCCTCCCTAACTATGACCACTTTGGATATAAATGGAAGGGTCCGCTGTACCGTCAGGCCACCCCTAGGAGCAACCGCCAGGGATGTGTTTTAGACAGATCGTGTCCCCAAACGCTAGTTCGGTTCTCTGAAAGGAGAGCAGAGTCGATATGTACAGCGGCAAGTAGATCTTATATAACTCAACCTTACTAAATCATTTTTAATTAGAGCCTAAACTAATAAAATATACAACCAACAAGTGCGAGTCGGACTCGCGCACAAAGGGTTCCGTACCATTATCAATACAACAGATTTTGTTTTGAAAGGTAAATTGTGGTTTACGATTTATGACGTTTTAAAAAAAAACTACTTAATAGATCTCGTTCAAACCAATTTTCGTTGGAAGTTTGCATAGTAATGTACATCATATATAATTTTTACTTTTATCATTCCATTATTTTAGAAGTTACAGGGGGGGGGACACACATTTTACCACTTTGGGAGCGTCTCTCGCGCAAACTATTTAGTTTAGAAAAAAATGATTTTAGAAACCTCAATATCATTTTTGAAGACCTATCTATTGATACCCCACATGAATAGGTTTGATGAAAATATTTTTTTTGAGTTTTAGTTCTATGTATGGGGAACCCCAAAAATTTGGTACTTTTTTCTATTTTTGTGTAAAAATCTAAATGCGGTTCACTGAATACATCTACTTACCAAGTTTTAACACTATAGCTCTTATAGTTTCGGAAAAAAGTGGCTGTGACATACGGACGGACGGACAGACAGACAGACAGACATGACGAATCTATAAGGGTTCCGTTTTTTGCCATTTGGCTACGGAACCCTAAAAATGGTTGATCAGCGTTGTCCACTATTTGATTATATAACCAAGATACTACGATACTGTGAGTAGGCGTAGAGTCATTTAATTCGCTATCGATAATTCTAGTTCTGTAGTAAGGTCATTGCCGAGTGACCATTTCGGTCAATGACATTGTTCTTTATTTCATCTAATCCTAATTTTATATAATAAAGGCGAAAATTTGCTTGACTATCGCAACGGTAGTTTGATTCTCAGATGAGAAGATGATGACACCTATCCTACTCTATTTCAGAAACTTAGATCAAAATTAAAAACAAAGAACTGTCAATTTTAAAGGAAAAAGTAAATAAAGATAAATGTATGGGATTTTTGTTTACATGTTTGATCTAAGTTTCTAAAATAGGGTAATTTTATAACGTAACAATAATGATTTCCAAAAGAATTTCATGTATTTTATTAGTTTTATTACACACTAGCTTAATCCCGCAGTTTGTAAGTAGTTCCAGTCCAGTTCCCGGGAATGTCGGGATCAAAAGTAGCCAATGTTATAGCCAGACTGAATAGCAATGCTTATTTTTAATAAACCCCCGCATTTTAGTCTCACGTTGTCTCTACCAGGCGTTCAGACATCCACTGGTAGGTATATTGTCTGAACCCCCGGACTCCATGGTCCCAAAGTCTCCACTCCGAAATGCTCTAACATGAACATAACAGCGTGGCTTCAGCGAGAAGACGGTTGAATAACATGTTTTTCGTTGATGATTAGTAAGTTTATTTATAACACATTTGCTCGTAAAGGGCCTCTTATTTCACCAATTTCAATATCGTAATGTATGTCATTACGTACTTGTGCGTAATCGTAAAGTAAAACGCACGAGTTTCTTTCTAATAAGGTAACACGTACGGTTTATCATGCTCCGTCTAAAACCAACGGTACTTTTTTAAATCTTAAGAAAAAAAAAAAGCAAAGAAAGCAAATCAAAAAGTTTTTATGTCAGAAAAGTGGTCAATATTTTATGAATAAAATTAACTTTGGGAGATAAATTATAAAAAATAAACATTTAATTCTTTAATTTAATTCATTTTGACAGTAAATTACATCTGTAACAGAAACAAAAAAATATTAATTTACTTTATTAGTAATACTGGCTGTTTTTGTACCGTTGCCTTAAAAAAAAAAGCACTGATGCCCGCGCATCGCTAATTTGTGAACAAATAAAAATTATTCCGCGCGCTTTTTCTTTTCGCTGTATTGTTTTTATTTGATTTCCTCGCAAATGTGTTATAAAACGTCGTATGACATACGTGCGCTTTGATAATTACAGCCTCTGCTTTCTTGTAGCCCTCGCCTACGGCTCGGGCTAGCAATATCGCCTCGGCTGTAATTTTCAACTTACCGCACTTATATCATAATGTACTATTACCTCTTTTTGATCATGACTACCATGGTTTGTGCTTCCATGTAGTTGTATGTGTCGAAGATTGATCTCTCACATTATTAGTTTAAGTCGTTTATTCGTGGGAACCTATAATTGGCTCTCCATTTCTATAATGTTTACTTATATTTGTGTAATAGCTGTTGGTTCTCCCAAAATGAATAAATAAATAAAATAAATGAACTTCCATACAATCATAATAAAAAACCGGGCAAAATGTGGTAAAGTTACATTACACTATAATATAATTTAAGTAAGTAATGTAAGCAATATAAATCCAAACTTGTTTCGCAAACAAAAACAGACGACAGATTAAAATTGTAAAAGAAATTCTCTACCGGTTTCGGCTACTTGAAATTAAAATGGCAAATGAGTGAAAGTTTAAAATAATGTGTGCTATGCTCCGGCGTCCGGTTTCTCCCTAGAAACTCCCGATCCTGTGGGGAAATCGGGATAAAAAGCCGCAGAGCGCAATTCCTTACCAAGTGCTGGCCGGAAGGCCACTAATAGATTGGAAGCCGATAGTTGGCAACCCTACCTCATTGAGTACCAAGTGGAGGCTAATATGGTATCATCAGCTATCATGCTCGCCGCTCCGTCACAAGGTTTTTTTTACCGTATATTTTGTGCTGCAGGGTCAATTTGTTAAAGAACGCAATTGGCGCTATGTCCAATATGTGTTCTATATGTATGTAGTAAATCAAATCAAATCATATATATTTATTCTTTGAGAACGATGTATAAGTTACATGAATGTTTCGAAATGTCAAATGAAAAGAAACCACAAGTAGTCACAGACGTAGGGTTCAAAAATCCTGAGATCACAGGAAAAATCCGGAGATCTCAGGATTTTTGGACATTTCTCAGGATTTCGGCCGGATTTCGCAGATCTCTTCAAATCTCAGGATTTTTAGAAATTTTAACAAAAGACCAACTTAATTAAAGAATTTTTATTAAAAAGTTAAACAAACTAATTAGGTACTTAATTGGTAATAATTGGACGATTAAAATTGACACTTATTTATCTCATTAGGTACTTAATCACTTTTATCATACTTAATATTTAGTATCTTCTTATAATCATCGTTTGGTAATAATTGTAAGATTAACACTTATTTCTTAATCAGTTTTATCTTACTTAATACCAATTTGGTATCTTCTAATAATCATTCTTTGGTAATAAAGGCACTTTTAATTGCAATTATTACAAATTAATAGACGACCTCTGTGGCGCGTCGTGCGAAAGCACGACTGCAATGCAGAAGGTTGCGGGTTCGATTCCCGCCGGGTGCAAGTATTAATGCTTAAAAAATAAATATTTGTGTCTGGTCTGGGTGTCCCTCTATGTATTATATAAAATATGTATGTATTTACAAAAGAAAAATAAATATATGTATTATATCAGTTGTCTAGTCACCGTAACACAAGCTTAGTCGCTTACCACGGGGCTAGATGGTGCTGTGTGTTGTTGACACAATTTAAATTTAATTTAATTGCAAAATTAACACCAATTTTAAACGCTGCCAACCCCCGCCCGTTTTGAATGCGATGTGCAACGTGTTATAGATCCGCTGTGTATAAACACGATATAATTATTACGAATATTAAAATTGTAAATAAGTATCGGAAAAAAAGGTAATAAATCTCAGGCGTTTATGGTGGAAATCAGGACTTTTCTCAGGACTTTTGGTTTTTTCATCTGGTAACCCTACACAGACGGCGCATAAGTACACAAGTCGGTAGTTGGACTTTCGGCGGGAAAGCGGAGACACCATGTCGTGCTCCAATGTTATTTTCGTTAAACTATGTTGTAAACTCGGTTAAATTGTGTAATTTTGGTGGAATCTTATTCAATTTAGTTCCGTGAATGTGCACAAGTGTAGTGAAAACAAAATTGAGTGTTAAACATGGACTTTCCGTCGTTCGCGCCGAAGGTCCTTGAAGGTTATAGTAAAGTTGCCACCGCTTTACCATAACTTGAAACTATAGGCCCTATCGGGCTAATTTCATGCAAAATACTTGATACTGGCAAGATGTACAAGATGTACGACGCCAAAACTATAATAAGAAGAAACTTGAAATATTCTAAAACTTGACCCTGGCTGTTCCAAATTGGCCATATCGGTCTCAGACCGAAATAAATAAAAAAAAAGTCGGTAGTTATACCAAAGTATTTTGTACTGATATGTTTTTATGGGCTGCTTACCGTATCCAACCCTGTGGGGCTATTCTCTAAGAAAAAACCGTGTAAACGCTGGCTGGCTTTTACACGGTTCGATCACAAAACTTAGTAATGTTTGTGTGACGCATTGGCTTGCAGAATAGCGAGTTAACTTCACAGGTTTTAATGTAGTTTAAGAAAAGTTGACTGGAACTTCACAGGTTTCTACATCGGATCTATGTAGTTTTTTCTTACAGAATAGCCCCGCTGATTGAAAATACTAGTATATTTTTCCAACCTCCATAGAGTGTGAAGCCACCAAGGTCACCAAGGTGAAGGTCGGTGAAGATGAGTTTATCACCTTCACCGACATTCACCTTCACTTCACCTCAAGTGAAATCCCATTGACTCATGGTTTATGTCTGCAGCAATTTATTTGGTCTCGCAATCGGATGAGTAATTTTCAACCGAAAAATAATCTTCATTCCTTGCATCTCAATTTTCAAGTATTTAGATCATTATGTATCTGCCTGGATAAAGGTTGCCTGGAAGAAATCGCTTTCAGTGATATGGCCGCCCATCCATCTAATACAGAAACAAGTCACGTTGTCTTTTGGCTCCTTAAAAGTGCCTAGACAATTTTGAAAAATAAATTTCTCATGGTTGAAATATGGTTGGACATATTCCCTAACGTTAAGGTAGATTTTGCTTTGCATATATCAAAACGTTCCGGCAAAGATACTTACCTAAGATAACCCTATGTCCTTGTCTAACTAACTGACGACAACTAAATTGGAAAAAGGACAGAGGCCATCAAATTTTTGCACTAGCTTAGTGGAAAGGCTTGTAAATGAGCACCGTGTGAGTGGCTCACTAATCATTTGATACTAAAGCGACCAATGACAAGTGAAGTACCTACGTCAATGAACACAAAATGTGTCATTGTCACTAGTATCAAACTACGTGAGCGGGGTACAGAGCGCCGGCGGCATTGGTATCAAGGATCAAGATGCGTTGGGGATATCCGATTTTGGTCGAGGAAAGGTCTTTTGCTTATAATTTTGGGTTTTATGTGGTTTTTTTTCTTAGAAAAGTAGGACAGATTTCAAGGCCTTTGGACATCATCATCATCATTTAAATATTGCTTCATTCATCTATACTATCTATATACTATTATTATAAAGAGGTAACGTTGGTAACGTGTGTGTTTGTATGTATACCTATTGGGGGTAATATAAGATAATCGCTTATTAGCTCCGAAACGGCTGGATCGATTTTAACAAAATCTTCACCAATAGAAAGCTACAATACCAGATTCAGATTCTTTCAGATTCTTTATTTGCATAAAAGTTGGTACAATTGTCATAGGTACAAAGGTGTTCTTATTAAATAGAAAGTGTCTCAACTTTAGTCAATATATTGACATGCAAAATTTAACAGGTAGGCATTTTTATTACATTACATTGCCGTTCTATTAAATAATTATCCAGCCGTAGAAAATGTCAAGAAATGTTTGAATTAAATCAATAAAATAATCAGTATAGGTACACATGCACGATATTCTCAATAAACAATAATTTGAATACAATTAGAATTTCAATTCACATTTCAAATTAAATTAAATAAGTAATAAACAGTAATGTGTCACAATAATGAATAGATACTCGTATAAGAAGACCAAGTTACACAATACCTAGGAACTCATCTACCGAATAAAATGTCTTTTCCAATAGCCAAGATTTGAGCTTTGGATAAAACAACTCAGTGGGCAACTGTTTGATGAAGTCAGGAATTTTATTATAAATAGACACACACATAGCCGCACTGTTTTTCATATAAAGTTGTGTTCTTGGAATTTTAGCCAAAACAAGTCTATTTGAGTTCCTAGTTGATTTAGGAAATTTATCACTAGCTACTGTAAAACAGCTCATATTCTCTCTAACGAATTTAGCCATCTCAAAAATATACATGCTGGGCAATGTCAATATCTTAAATCTCAGGAATAGTGGTTTACAGGATTCCCACGGAGGAATACCTGCAATAGCCCTCATACATTTTTTTTGTGCAATAAATGCTTTTTCCTTGTCCGTAGAATATCCCCACAAAATAAGACCGTATCTCAACACAGAAGCCACATAGCCGTGGTATGCAATCAGTACAGTTTTTTGATCTGCAACTTTTCTAAGCCTGTATACAAACCTATGCAGCTGACTACATACCTGTTTGACGTGTGACTTCCAATTACAACAATAATCTATATTGAGACCAAGAAATTTAGTTTCATCAACAAAAATCAATGATTCGTCTTTATGCTTTACTTCCAATACATCTCTTCTCCAACTGCATGCACTAAAATGGATTAGTTTCGTCTTACTTAGATTAACCTGTAGATTATTATCAATAAGCCAAGAAATTATTAACTGAATAGTATGTTGAATGTCAAAAGAAAATTTATTCATGTCATTATTGGAAGTAATTATAATTGATAAGTCATCCGCAAATAGAGTACATTTATAATTTGTTACGTCCGAAATGTCATTTATATATAATATAAACAAGAGCGGGCCGAGAACACTACCCTGTGGGACTCCGCAGGAATTTAGTGCATACTTGGAAATATTAGATACTAATTCTTTGTTTCTACCAACACTCAAAATTTCAACCGCCTGCATTCTACCTACTAAATAAGACTCTATCCACTTTATTGCAGGTCCTCTAATGCCGTACTTTTCTAGTTTATCTAGCAAAATCTTGTGAGACACGAAATCAAAGGCTTTCGACATATCAAAAAATATGCCGACTACCTTCTTCTTGTTATCAAGGGGAACAAGTATATTATTAATCAGATGATAACATGCTGACGTTGTAGATTTTCCTTTTTGGAAACCGTGCTGTTCATTTTTAATGATATTATTCTTATCGATGTAATCAGTAAGTCTTAAATGCATTGCTCTCTCAAAGACTTTAGACATTATAGGTATGAGTGTAATAGGTCTATAATTGTCTAGTTTTAAAATGTCATCTTTTTTATGTAACGGTTTTACTACGGAATTCTTTAAGTGTTTAGGGAAAACACCCTCTTCAAATGAAAGATTTATCAAGTAGGTTATAACTGGGGTAAGTTCCCTAGCGCTTTCTTTAAGCACTTACATACAGGAGTAACATACAGGAGTAACATAGGCTACTTTTGATCCCGATATTCCCACGGGATCGGGACTTAGCGGGTTAAACCGTCTGAATCTGCTTGTATAACAAATAACTAAATGACAAATGTCTTAAAATATTAAAAGTAAGAGTAGTGAGCAAAAATGGCTTTCAAAACGGGTATATTGATTTTAATTTATTTATTGAGAACTTTTATTCGAATTCAATTTTTTAAATGGTCTTAAAACTAGGGCACGTGTTCTATAAATAAGTTGTGCCAATATCGCCTCAGCATTGTAAGATTTTTCTCGATAGCCGCTCAACCATTTATGAGCAAATAAATCTTAACCGCCTTAGCACTAAATATGATTACAATAATTTTGCACCGCCATGCGCCACGGAATCACCAATTAATGAATAAACTCCGAAACACGCGCCATAAAATCACACTAACGAGCCGGAACAGTCCCTAGACGGTACCTCGATGGAATAAGCTACAAGTTTCGATTATCATCACGTACATGAAGACGCTCTTTAGTGGCCGATGACGCAAAATGCGGTTATGTCTGACGTGGATAAATCAGTAGGTGGGTACAAACATTGATTTGATTTAGCCCCGTGGTTTAGCCACACTAGCGCCGGCCAGACTTTGATTTTTAACCCCGTTAGACGGAATTTAGAAAAGACAGAATTACCAGACTCGCTTATACCAAAACGGTCCAAGTTTAGTATAAATAAAAATAACTAGTTACCACGGTGTTGCTCACATCTACTAACTGACCTACTCCGACCTTACTCCACGTTTATTAATAAGGCTATAAAGTTATTAATAAATTTGGAGTAGTTTGGAGTAATTTTACCACTTTATGTTTCTGTCTGTCAACTTTGAAAGTTCTTGTCACGGAAGAAGACAAAGCATGTTCTCACTACTCCGACCTTACTCCACGTTTATTAATAAGGCTTTAAAGTAAATGCGACTAACAACATGGTAAATAGTTATTTTTATTTATACTAAACTTGGATAGCCTTATTAATAAACGTGCAGTAAGGTCGGAATAACTTTACCACTTTTTGTTTCTGTCTGTCACCTTTGAAAGTTCTTGTCACGGAAAAAGATAAAGCATGTTCTCACTACTCCGACCTTATTCCACGTTTATTAATAAGGCTAGGACCGTTTTGATATAAGCGAGTCTGGTAATTCTTTCTTTTTAATAAATGTCAAAAAGTTTTGAGTATTGTTTTAGTTTTGCTACTCGACATTAGATGGCGTTACTGGTATGCGAAATGCTACCTAAAATATTTAAACTAAGATCGCTGAGTTAATTTATTGAGGTGTTTTTTTTATTATTTGTTATCTCTGCTCTGATAGCAGTCGTTAGGTTAAGCTAGGACCCGAAAACTCTAACACCAAGTGAGCCACACCTCTATACGAAAAGAAGAAGCATCGCTACTAAGTGATATCTTAGTTACATTTTACCGGGTCATAATCGCGTATTATTACTTATTTTCGTACATACCTGGAAGTTTCAACCATGTTACGAATAGTTACAATGGTCTTTGATACATGGTCCATTGAGACCATTCCATGGTTGAAACGTCGAGGTACAAAAATAAGTAATAGGCACTTAATTAATACGCGATTAAGACCCGGGAAAGTGTAACTATGTTAACAAATCGTGTGAATTTAAAAGGTTTCTAAGTGATATGTTATTGACGATGTATCCCCTCCGTATTACAGGTATCCCAGGCGTGGGCCCGCGGCCTCCCCGAGGACTCAGTGGTGAGCGACTACACGACGGGAACGCTAAACGTCTACTCACAGATCGCCACCAGCCTCGCCGAGCGGATCACACAACCTATCTACAGGTTATTATAACTTAACTAAGTCCCGATCCCGCGGGATTTTCCGGAATCCCTTACTTAGTGGATGCTTACACATCACAAAGAACACACTCTCCAAATTTCATGTCTTTAGGAGCAGCGCAAACCGCTAGTCTTAGGTACCTAATCACTAAGAAAAGGTTTTTTGAAAATACCGCGGGATCGAACTTACCTACTAATATACGCGAAGGTATTACGAGAACTGAAGGGCTACTTTGGTTATACGAACGAACGGATTTATGCACCGACTCAATCTCATACAAAATTTTAAGAACCTGAAAGAAATATGTAGGTCGATCATATTTTATTACGAACTAGCTGACCCGGCGAACTTTGTTCCGCCTTAAAGGCAATAAATAAGCATTTTTTTTTTAATCGAACGGAATAAAAAGTATCATATGTCCTTCTCCTGGCTCTAAACTACCTCCCTGCCAATTTTCAGCTAAATCGGTTGAGCCGTTCTTGAGTTATAAGTGGAGTAACTAACACGACTTTCTTTTATATATATAGATGATATCTACACAAAACTAGAAAAAAAAAACAAATCAATTCCTTTTTAATTTTGTCGCAATTTTTCTCACTTCATACAGCCAGTAAGTTTTACTGATGTTTTACAAACTCCTTCAATCTGACATCATTGATAGGAGTATTAAAGACGAATGTTTGCATTACATAATATCAGCCAACTAATATTGCAAAACCTGAAAGTTCGATTGGCATCTCGAGAGATCGGGGCCAAAAAAAACCTGAAAGTTTGTGAAAATATGTTTCTTACTCCATCACGCAAAAACTACTGAACCGATTGCGATGGAAATTGGTATGCACATAGCATAAACATTGCTTAGATGAAAACAAAAATAGTAGATACGGTATATTCTAACATTGCGTATTCGAAAAATGAGCTAGAAACACCTACATGCATTTTCATAAAATTATTGTATTTAAAAACATTTGTCTTTATGAATGATTCAGGCATTTGTAAATAAGCAAAAAGGCATTCTTATAGATTTCAAAAAGAGAATCGCAGTGTGACAGCACGTGCTCACGCGGCAACGGTTAGACATACGGCTGAGGCTAGTGCGTCAGCTAGACGCAGTTTTATCGTCTCATTTTCCGAGACTAGGTACCGTATCTTTAGTTTTATGTTTTCATCTAAGAAACATTGGCTACTTTTCATCCCGATATTCTTATGGGATCGATGGGACTAATATAACTATATTGTGGTGATACGTCGATATGAAACGGGAATAACTATCTCATTTCAATGATCCAACAAATACCTATGTTTATTCAATAATTAAAAGTTAAAGGACTAATATTAATAAAAGCAAAACGATTAAAACAAAAAAAAACGCATAGCATTTTTATCAACTTAGGCAATTATAATTTTTTTTTTTATTTTGTACCACGTCGCCATGGTTACCTTGTAGCTACATGGTAACCATGGCAAAATGGTAGGCGGAGTGGGGGGTGTTAGGTTTTTTTCGTTACGAAATTTCTTCATTCAAAGCTCAAAGCCCGCGACAAAAGCAATGCAATAGCTTAAAACATATAGGTAGTCTAATATCATAAGGTTTTAATTAAATTCCAGGTTCTTCGGAGTAAACTCCACTACAACCACCAAACGTCCATTCGCACACATAGAGCTGCTGGACCCTGAACCGGAAAACACCACCAAAGACAGGGAAGAACTTTCTCCCGAAGCCCTGAACAGACCAGAGAAGAAACCTGAGAAGATCACCTTGTACAACAACTACTTACCTGTAAAGACGAAGCAGGTAAGTTGCCTATTTACTTTATAACTTTAGTAGGTACATGGCATGCATGCATCCTCTTAATCCGAGCGATGTTTCCGGTTGCCTATGGGGTTTAAGCTACAGAGCAGTAACTTTTATTAACTTTTATTGTATATATATACCTATCTGCTGCAAAAAGATTTGGCAGTGTTTTTACGGCTGGCCTCCTGCCTGACACCAACACTCGCTGGAACCAAATCATCCTAACCTAACCAACCAAATCAATCATTCGGTCATTCAGGGCAAAGCATTTTATAGTTATAGATAGATTATATGACGCTCTTTTACGCCATCCATTTCAATTCAATAACATTATTATACCAAGCATCGAAGCAAAAACTATGAAGAGAACAATAACTTATAATATTTATAAAACAAAGCAAATCACTGTTTTATGGCGTTATAATATTTTGTAAAAAAATATCTACTGGTAGCTTACGTGTGACCAGTATAACACTCTCACATAGAAAATACCTCTATGTTTTAAGTTTAAGTGCTTCTGTGTCGATGCATTCCTTGACCAGTTACCAGTTACTTATAATACAAGCCTCGTCGCTAAGTCTGGGTCGAGTAAAGCATGATTTATATGCTAGACCGGGCCGTGTCCGGGCCGGGGTGGGGACGGGCTACTTTTGTATGAAGACAGCTTTTGTTTTGCATCTTGTCCGTGCCGCGTTCGTGCTGCTTAAAACTCACCATTAGGAGCAATACCTAGTAAACTTTTTAAATTCACACGATTTGTCATCGGTTTGTTATCATAATACGCGATAAAGACCCGGGAAAATGTAACTGCAATACTTAGTAGTCAAAAGCTGGCATGACTGGTTTGATGTGTCTGTCTGTATATCTGCCTGTGGACACCATAGCTTACAAACCGATGAAACGATTTTGGTATCGATTATTTCCTTCCGAAGATTACAATTAATAAACATTTTTATTTCCAGGAAAACACCCTCAAATCCCCAGACCTACCGGAAAAAATAACTCTCTTCACAGAGAGCCAGAAACTCGAAGCCAACGACACAATATCGAGTAACGAAATGGACGACTTTGACATCGACATTGAGGACGAAAACGACCAGGAAACTCCTCGCGGACCTTTCGTTTACTTCCTGGAACTCTTGGGAAGTATCATACAGCTGCTTTGGGGAGGCTTTCTGGCTATATTTAAACCGGCTTCGAGTGATTCTGATAGAAGCTAGTCAAAATAGGGATTGTACGTAATTTAATGTTTTCCCGGGTCTTGATCGCGTGAGTTTTAGTTTTCTTATTACAGAAACTTAGATAAAAAAAATGTAAACAAGGAACTGTCAATTTTAAAGGATAAAGTAAATAAAGAATGTCGCTATCAAAAATGTAAACAATAATCTCATACTTTTATAATATGAGATTATAGTTCACTTTTTGATCTAAGTTTCTGAAATAGGGTATAGATAAATGTTTTGACTATGTTACAATAGTCTTGGTCGCGAGGAGACTGGACCTGCAGCAGACATTGTCTTCTATTTTTAATGACGCGATTAAGACTCGGGTAAATATGAAATAGGTAATTTGTTTACGTTTCGTAGTTTAGATTTTGTAAAACACATAACCCTACTCTGTGTCGCGCGGTTGGGTATAATTAATTCCAAGGATTTGATATATCAACACATCAATTTTCATCAAAATTGGTTCATTAGTTCTGGAGATTCCCTCTAACAAACATTCACAAATGTTAAAGTAAAAGGCATATCTACTAGAAATATTTTAATGGAAAAATACATGTTCAAAAATTCGCGTGAACTCGCGTGGTCTAATTCGTTCAGGCTTTGGGGTACCATCCAGAGACGCGAGTTCGATCCTTGCCGAGAATGAATTTTTGAAAATGTATTTTCCTTAATAATTATTTCTAGTACCTAGCTTCTTTAGTGATATTATGTTTTTTGTCAGTACAAAGTCTGTCATTTTATAAGCAAAAGTATGAAAGGGGTTAAAGTAGGTTTAATAAGTGTTTATGAATAAAAGCGTGTACCTACCTACATAAGTATATTTACATTCTAGGTGGACTCATAGTCAATAGTTATGATCAGTCAAACACCTATAAAGTATTAGGTATAGTAGTAGTTAAGTAAAGTTGTAAATAACTCAGTCATTTATTATTTATTTGTGTGAATAAATTAAAAATATAGTTAATAAAAAAATGATCGCTTTTTTATTTAAGTTATCCAAAGAAAATCGTCTCTATTGTGAGTATTTGTGTGGTGAGTTGTAGCCTTATTCACAATCGATTCTAAACGTGGATTTAGTTTTTGTCACATTTTCGCTGACGTTGATTATCACTTACAAGAGCAAGACAAAGCATTAAGCCACGCGTAAGGTCGGTTGTGAATAAAACTGTCAATCACTAACTATTTCTTTTATAGAGCGGTGTTGGTCTAGTGGTAGATACCCCGGCTTTCATTCTGAGAGTCGTGGGTTCGAATCCAGACCGACCGCGCACCAATGTCTTTTTCTTTAAGAAAAAGGTATGTGCGCTAATAACATCGCTCTTACGGTGAAGGAAAAACATCGTGAGGAAACCAACATGTCCTAGGACTCACCACGGTCCGAAGACATGGGATATTCAGTGTTTTCTATGTATCATATGTATGTATTTACAAAAAAAAAAAAAAGTATAATATGTAGTATATCCGTTGTCTAGTACCCATAGTACAAGCCTAGTGCTTAATTTGGGGCTAGATTGCGCTGTGTGTAACGTCGTGCAATATTTATTTATTTATTTATATTTATTTATTTTTGTTCTTTTGAGTATTCTTTTTTATTAATATCAAGGCGTTTTACTAGAAATGTTTTACAAGGAGAAATACATCATTAAAAACCCTTTCATGACAGGATTCGAACCTGTGCACCTCGCTTGCCGGGTGGGTGCGTTACCACTGCGCCACACGATACACGCAGCAGCCCACCCCGCACAGTGGTAGCGCACTCGCCCGGCTAGCGAGGGGCACAGGTTCGAATCCTGTCAGGGGAGGATTTTTGATGATGTATTTCTCCTTGTGAACTATTCTAGTTAAAGCTATCTTCATACAAAAGTAGCCCGGCTTGAACAAGGTCCGGTGCCGGCCCGGTCTAGTATATACCATCCCTAAGGACAGGTATTCGAAATCATTCAATTTATAAATATAAAAACGATAACAGAAAAGCATCAGAAACTAACTGAAAGATATCGCTAGATAGAGCCGTAAGGCGTAGCTACTATTGCCTATAAGTACTTACACTCCAAAATGGCCTATAACATAATACCCAGCTATCGCTCCCATCAAAAGGCGGACCATAACAGACGGTTTAGATCCCTCCTCGTATCTACACGTTTACTGTAGACACTACGATGTGATATCACGGTTACGATTGTCGTACGACATTTTATGTCGCAAGTAATGGCGTATACCGTAATGTTGTGAACTTTAATAGTGCTCTCAAACGTTTTACTATATTATAGTCCTTGGAGGGGTGGTTTTACTTGGTGATGCAACAATTTATTTAATAAAATGGAACTTAAAGAATGCTTTATACCTATAAACGTGAAGTAAGGTCGGAGTATTAAGAACATGCTTTGGTATTTTTGTGACAAGAACTTTAAAAGTTAAGAGAAACAAAAAGTGGTAAAATTCCTCCGACCTTACTCCACGTTTATTAATAAGGCTACAAGATTGTAGGCACATAGCCTTAATAATAAACGTGGAGTAAGGTCGGAGTAATGAGAATATACTTTGTGTATTTTGTGACAAGAACTTTCAAAGTTAAGAGACAGACACAAAAAGTTTATTTTTACGTTTATCAACAAAATGAAAAAAAAAATGAAATGAAATAATTGAATGAATAATAAGGGTGTAGGCGTTTTTTTAATTGCAAAAAAGAAATAATTAATCCATATATTTAAGTACTTTCTCAATATCCAATTACAAAAAGCTTTGTAAAACTTTAATCTATTCATGAAATATCAAACAAGTCCCACTTATCTTTGATCTGTTCTATTCGACCGTTAAAATTAATTTGTTTCAATACACCCCCCTCTCCTCCCCCTCCCCTTACTCTACTTACTTAAGACTAGTGTCGAGCCGATGGAAAAATTTAAGCCGAAACCGAATATTCGGCCTCGGTTTGAGTTTTAGCCAAAGTCGAGACATTAGTCTACCAAGACATGAGAACAGTTTTTACGGTCCCGTAGCCGAAGGGTAAAAACGTTAATCTGTCTTTCAACTCATTGATTGATTGACTCATTGATGATGATGAATTGATGACTCACAGATGATTTATTTCTCTTGCCGTTTTAACAACAATTACTAAAAACCGTATAAAATATTTAAGTGGGGGTTGTTGTAGGTCTCATACCTACAACAAGAGTGATTTTGTGATAACTGCTAGCTGGAAGTATTCCGTACTTAGTCTCGTAATTGGCTCTTTTACGTGGTTTTAAGAAACGGTGCAAAAAGGGCACATATTGTTTTCTTAAAGAAAAAGATATTGGTCGCAGTCGGTCGGGATTTGAAACCACGACCTTCAGAATGAAAGTCATCGTATCTAGCACTAGACCAACACTTCTCATAACTGGCCGAATCTAGATCCTTAGATCCGAAACAGAACTTTCGGTTAGTCACTACATTAAATTGAATTACACCCCCAAATATCTCAAATATCTACGCCACGCAACCTTGTCGCAGTAAAAGCTGATCACAATCCCGAATTGAATCGTTTCAACATTATGTGGGACTTAATGTGAAATGGTTCTTCAGTTTATGTCGGAATTCGGAAGGTTTTTTTTTCTCCTGTTTAATATCCAAATAGGACGTCTCAAGGAAAGTCATTTATAATATTTAATTCTTTATTTGAGTATTTAGCATTTAATATTAAACATGTAATTCTTTAAGATTGAATATGTACTTTACTTACAATCAATATTGATAAATATTATGTCGCTTTGTACGAGATCTAAATAAATGACTTTTTAATTCGAAATACAATTAATCTAAATAAATAAAATATTTCTTAATATTAACGTAAGATATAATTAAAATATGGCATGATGTGACAATCCTATGGTTCTTACTACATCCCTACAGACGCACATGTGTGTAACAAACCGAATTAGCGAATCATACTCGTTTTCGGCACGCACACATTATAACACAAACCAGCAGGGTTGTCAATACTTATTTTATTTATTTCAATACAAATAAATATATTATCTGCTTAATAAATAGTTATTAATACATAATGAATAACCCATAGGCTAAAACTACCAGGATGCAAATGTTTTTTAACTTTTAACTTCTATCGTGGATGAGTTTCCTGATTGTTTTCGCTTTCTTAGCAAATTTGTGAAAGTGCTGCCATTTAGAACCAGAACCAGTTAGAAACCAAAGACAAGAAAACGAATGAATAAACTGTTATAATACGCGATTAAAACTCGGTAAAATTTTACTACAAATACTTCTTCTGTTTTCGCGATGTTGGATATAACAATGCTAAAAGTAATAAACACCACGCGATTAAAACCGAAAAATGTCTTTAATTTAATTGTTTATTTGTTTCCTCATCAGTGCAAGAAACCCATCTACAATCCACCTCTACACCTTCTCCTAATACTTATACACAAGTGGCTGAAGGTATCTGATCTCCGAAGACAGCTTGGACTCATCTCTTCCCAGCTCCTCCACCATTTCCTTCGCTCGGTTGTTCGCGTACTCGTGGTTGCAGTCGTGTCGCTCCACCATCTTGGCGAGAGCGGTGCGGAGCTGCGCACGCGCACCTCCCGACGAGGATTCTACTAGGACCTTCATCACGTCGGGGGAGAAACCCTGGGGAAGATAACGCTATTATTATATCATATTAGCCTGATCTGATTTGGTCTGCCAAGTCGCCTCTTGAAGTTTAGGATCCAGTCAGTTAGTAAGTATTCGACTGCCGCATGCCAGATGAGTCTTGGGTTGGTTAAAACTCATGGTAAAGCCCCATGGCTTTATTGTTTCTTCTTGTCATTGAAGGTCGCGTTCCGAAGATACCTACGCTAAATTTGTAAATATTACTAAGATTCAAAAGGTTAATGTGAAAATATTTTAATGAATAAAACTATTTGCATACACACAAGGTATGTATCTAACTTATTGAATACGTTTTCAAACAATATCTGATACCAAAATGTTGGCCCTTTCTGTCATTTTGGAATCACATCTGCAATCCTGTCTTCATTTGTCATTTCTTTGTAAGTAATACCTAGGTACTTCTATAATAAATTATTCTGCGCGCAAGACGTGAATACCTTATTCTTAAAAATAAAAAGAAACTCACAAATATTTGAGCTTTAAATAAATATTCTTGTCATACTTTACATGTCGTAAATCAGTCGAGAGAGGGTCCCGAAACGAACGGACCGACTTTATTAATGTTTTTCCTCAAGATTAATTTTTATTTAACGACGGATTCTGTAATTAAATATTTGTAAACTGGAGGTTTAAGTATTTTGGGCCTTTGATCTTGAATGTTTCGAGCTAGGTACCCAAATGGTTTTAAAAAAGGGACTTGACATTTGTATAGGAGCTTGACGCTTGGCGTAGAGGTTTATTGAAATGTTGACTTTGGGACACTTACAGAGGTCGTTTAACATAAGTTATTCTTCCAAGACGGTACTACACGCCTTTAAGAACACTATTAAATGGAACTTATTTCCAATAACCTGTATTTGAAGTAGTAGCCAGTAGTGGTAAGAGTCATGGGTTAAACATTGACTTTTATTGTAGGTAGGTATAACAGGCAAAGCAGGCCATATAGTTCGAAGTACTGATAACCGGTCGGGAGTAAAAGTCCTCAAGTGGCGACCACGATGCAATGCGAAACGGAGTGTTGTGGCCAACTACTCGGTGACCGACGACATTGTAGCGGTCGCGGGGAATTGTTGGATGGAGGCGGCTCGAGATCGCTGTTTGTGGCGTCATATGAGGGACACCTATGTTCAGCATTGGACGGATAAGAGCGGATGATGTAGGTATAACAAAAAACTTACACTATAGTCTGAGAGCTTCTGCTGCTTGGCGTCTCTGCTGAGTAGGTCGTAGAGCAGCAACAGGCGGAGATTGGAGGAGGAGAGCTTGGCCTTGGAGGTGGCTGCACCCCCCGCGGCCCCCGCACCCCCCGCGCGGGACCACACGTCCACCAGCCGGGGGTCGGCGGGGTCGCGGGACATCTTGATCATGTCTCGGACGTCCTCGGAGAGGTACTATACATACCAAATATTCGATTTTATCAACGTCTAAAGACTATTTCTAAAAGTTTTTACCCACACCTAGGAATGTTTCGCTATAGGCCTTATGAATAAGCTTAGAGTTGCTCAAAGAGCTATGGAGAGAGCTATGCTCGGGGTTTCTCTACGGGATCGAATCAGAAATGAGGAGATACGTAAAAGAACAAGGGTCACCGACATAGCCAAACGGATTAGCTCTTTGAAGTGGCAGTGGGCAGGACATATAGCACGGAGAGCAGAAGGTCGTTGGGGCCAAAAAGTTCTCGAATGGAGACCGCGGATCGGAAAGCGCAGCGTTGGACGTCCACCAACGAGATGGACGGACGACTTAGTTAAGGCCGCGGGTTCACGATGGATGCAGGCCACTTATGACCGAAGCATCTGGAAATCTATGAGGGAGGCTTATGTCCAGCAGTGGACTTCTTACACCTGAAATGATGATGATGATGAGGAATGTTTCGAAGACAATACAAGACCCAAATAGCTGTCTTTAAGCCTTTCAGCGGTTAGGCTTGGTGACTTAACAACATCGTGTCGTCCCCAATGGGCGAGATGCTGTCAATCTATAAATCTATAAAATGCTATGTCTCGACTGACTGACGGACCACTGATAGAAGAGGGCTAAAATTTGGAGGGTGTATTATGGGTCCCAATCCTGTAGGAACCATGAGGTCATACCTTCTGTTTAGGCCGAAGTTTAATAAAAGGTTGCAATCTGTGAAATCACCTGTAAATTCTCATCATCGATTTCCTCCACAGTAAACCCGTCGGATCTGCTGGAAATCTTGACATCAAAGTGCGGCGGCAGCAGTCGTTCCGCGTTGGGGCTGGGCTCCACCAGCGGCTTGACTTCCTCGTGGTGGACCGCCAGGAACGGGTCCTCGGACCGGGTTTCCTGGGGACCTGGGCCGGGGGGAACAATAACATCGTCATTTAATGGCTAATGCATGCATTGGCATGGCCAATTTACTTTTTATGGAAGTAAAATTGGTGGTGAATTCACATGATCTTATCAGCGGCCCCTACTGTACTTTCCTGCCATCAGTTCAACCTATCAGTCTGGATGATAGTCCATAGTTTCATTTAAATCAATCTGGACTAGATCCTGGATCAACAATCGACATTCCGTGGGTTAGGCGATTATTCACTCGTCCAGAACCAGGGGGTATTCATAGCCCACGATCTAACACCGACGACGAAAATAACTGTGCCGGTCTCTGTCATATCGAATCGCGCTGAGCGAGACGGAGTTACGTTTTCGATCTTCGGTATCGGACCGGAGCTTTCTGAACACCTCAGACTGACATGCTGAGCAAAAGGCAGAATATGCCTGTAACCTTGCTATATGACTGTCAAAAGTCTGCGCGTATGTACCTACAACTAATTTTGTTATTTGTACCCACCTAGTACGGTATACTGCGCGTTGTACATAGGAAGCAGGAAGTCCCGGGACTGGAACCTGTTGATGAAGGGTCTTGGGGGTGAGAACGGAGCGTAGATACCTGGCCTGTGGAACGGTGTCGTCATATCCGGTCTGGAACACATCATTTTATCCATTTACTTTTATTTACTAATATTATAAAGAGGTAACGTTGGTAACATGTATGTATGTATGTATGTATGTATATTGGGGGTAATCTCCGAAACTACTCGACCGATTTCATTAGAAAGCTACATTCACCCTGAGTAACATAGGCTACTTTTGATCCCGATATTTCTACGGGATCGGGACTTACGGGGGTGAAACCGCGGGAATCTGCTAGTCCATTTATATCATCATCATCCGAGCGTGGTTCCCGGTTGCATCTCTCTCGAGATCCCGGGGTCCGCTTTCCTACTTTTACGTCTCCACTTCGCACGATCTTCGGCATCCCGTGTAGTGAGGCCATTTGCACGCATATCCGATCTTACAACGTCAAGCCAGCACTTCTTGGGTCTTCCCAATCTGCCGCGGCCGGGCGGAGGCGCCATGGCAAGACATTTGTTTCCCACGTAACTAGCCGGTTTTCGTAGAACGTGGCCGTACCACCGTAAGCGGCATTCTTGCAGTTTGTCTGCAATGTCTCGGACATGAAGGCTGCCCCTGATGCGGGAGTTTTTGACGCGGTTTTTTCGCGTCACTCCACACATCCAGCGCAGCATCTTTATCTCCGTGACACGCAGCTCCTGCTTATGTCGCTCAAGCAATGGCCACGCCTCACCTCCATACAAAAGGACAGGTCTAATGATCGTTTTATAGACCTGTCCCTTCAATTTAACCGGCATTTTCGGGTCACAGATGACACCAGTTACCTCTCGCCACTTGGCCCAAGCTGCCGAAATGCGGGACTTGACGTCACAATCGATGTCGCCGGACTCGTGAAGCACAGATCCCAAGTACTTAAACTGGTCTGTCCGCTCGACCATGTGACCGTCTACGCAGACAGGTGTGGGATCTGTGGTATTGCTAGCCAAGTATTCGGTCTTCGCTACGTTGAGTTGCAAACCGCCGTTCTCAAGTGACTCTTTCCACGCATTTACACGCCTTCCAAGCCGTCCCTTATCCGAGTCCGCTAGCGCAATATCATCAGCATACATGAGCATCCACGGGGGCTGTTCGTGTGCGTCTCGGATGACTACGGACAGTGCGTCCAGTATTACGCTAAACAGAAACGGACTTAGAACGGATCCTTGGTGGACTCCGACTGTAATGGGGAAAGATTTAGTGTCACCAACAGCAGTTCGCACCACAGAATCGGAATTTCGGTACATGTCCCTGATGGTTTCAATATAAGTTTCTGGCACCCCTTTGGACCGCAGCGCCCACCAGATCATCACGCGAGGAACACAGTCGAAGGCCTTCTGCAAGTCCAGGAACAGAAAATGCAGAGGCGTATTCTTCGTTCTGTATTTCTCCATAACGATCCTTAGGGCGAAAACAGGGTCCATGGTACCATGACCGGGGCGGAAACCATATTGGCCCTCCGAGACAGTGCACTCCTGCCGGATCCGAGAGTCAACTATACGCTCGTAGAGCTTCATGGTGTGAGACATGACCTTTATACCACGATAACTTCCACACTCCTGCACAGATTCCTTGCCCTTGAACACTGGAGTGATAACACTCAGTCTCCATTGGGCGGGGATTCTGCCGGTCTCGAGTGTGCGGTTAAAAAGGTTGGTTAAGATGCCCACACCACGAGAACCCATAGCCTTCCATGCTTCGATGGGGACTCCATCGGTGCCGACAGCTTTCCGATTCTTCATGCAGCGAAGAGCCTTGCGCACCTCCTCAGGCGTTATCAGTGGCACAAGTCCTAGATTCGGAGGGAGTTCCGGTGGCTGCACCTCTTTATACTGCTTATTGAGCAGCTCGTGAAAATAAGAGCGCCACCTCTCCTTCACCGCGAGGTCCTCCAATTTATCGTACAATGGCTGTAAGTGGTCCCGTCTGGCTCTGGCTACTGCTCTCTTTGTGGCACGTTTGGCAGACCTGTACGCGTCGCGATCTTCAGGAGAGTTGGACGCTTGCCACTTTTTAAAGAGGGCTTTCTTCACCCTAGTCTCCCCCTGGACTGTGTCGTTCCACCACCAAGTTTCCTTGTCACACTTGCGTCCTCCCTTAGACATACCGAGGACCGACCGCGCCGAATCAGCGATAGACACCTGAATCCTGTCCCAGTGTTCCTGTACCGAATCGCCTTCAGCATTAGCACATTTGTCGCCGATTGCTGAGGCGAGCATCTGGGACTTGACTTCATCAAGCATCCACCATCTGATTCGGCGCTGACATGGTTCCGGTCGTTTGTCTTTGGTCTTTACACAGAGATCCATGACAAGGAGACGGTGTTGGGCAGTGAGACTCTCACCGGGTATGACTTTGCAGTTGGCCACGTTGCCGATATGGTGTCTCCTAGTGATTAGAAAATCGATTTGGGTAGCGCGCCCCCCCTGCTCCTGTAGGTGATCAAGTGGTCGGGCTTCTTTTTGAAATATGTGTTCACGAGTGCCAGGTCGGCAGTGGCACACGTACGCAGAATTTCTTCCCCTTCCGCATTCCGACTGCCGTACCCGTGGCCCCCATGAACACGTTCAAATTCCACCCCCATCTCACCCACATGACCGTTCAGATCACCACCCAAAACGATTCCCTGTGACAACGGGATGGCTCCAAGGACCTCGCCGAGTTTATCCCAAAACGACCTCTTATCAGCGTCGCTACAACCGACCTGCGGCGCGTAAGCACTTACTAAGTGAGTAGGAACCCCTCCAATAAGCACCTTCACGCACATAAGTCGGTCGCTAAAGCGATTCACCTCCAAGATATCGTCATGCAACCCCTCAGCGAGCACCACAGCCACCCCGTTCTCTCCACCAGGTGCACCCGTGTAGATCAGCTTGTAGCCATTCCCAATGAGCCGGGATCTGCTGCCTTTCCATCGAGTCTCCTGCAGGAACGCCACGGCCACCTTCCGCCTGGAAAGGACGTCGGCTAGCTCCCTCGCGCGTCCGGTTAGCGTGCTAATGTTCCAGGTTGCGAAGCGGAGTTTCGGGGCTCGCGTCTTTAACCGTGCCCGCCCGTAGCACGGTAGCCCTAGTCCACTTGCCACAGGAGTCGGGCGAAACTCCTGCGCGCCGTTATGCGGCGGCGCCCTATCCGTGTGGCAATCAATACTTGAACTTTCCATTAAAGATTTGGCGAGTTTTCGACTTTTACGGGAGCGACTGCCGTCTGACCTCCCAACCCCGAAGGGAAAGTCTGCGCCAGCTAGTCCATTTATATACATAATACCAATAAGAAAAGACTAATCATTTCTTGTTTTTATTGCTCAAGGTATTCTACTAGAAATATTTATGCATAATCCTTAATTCACCGTGTCACGTGGGTTCCCAATTGGCGTAAAATTTAGCAGACACGCCCAGCAAGCGAGGGGCACCGGTCCGAGTCCCGGCACGGGAGGATTTTTGATGATTCAATTATCTTTGTAAAATATCTCTAATTAGATATTATAGTATATAACTTAATACGCCTCATATACCTATCTACACATCGCAGTTAAAGTATGCCTATATTTAGACCAACCATTATTACTACATTAACTACGGAACGAAACGGCTACGGAACGGAAGACCAGCGCTAGTCGAAAGACTAGCATTACGCTGAGTTGAGGACCGTTTCGCAACAAATCATGTGTCTTTATTGTATTTTGTTTTTATTGTTCATGTATTAGTGTTTTTTTGTTGCGAATAAACTATATTCTATTCTATTCTATTCTAACTACCATAATCATCGACCCAAATCCTGTATAATCGTTAATTTTGCATTAAAAAAAACCCGAAATTAAGTTTGGAGTAAGCCTACCCGCAACATCAAAAAATAATTGCCTTTACCCGTTTTTAATTGCGTAATTTTTAACATCAATAAAACAATATGTACTGAAAGCATTTTCATAAGGCAGTTACTCGTATTACCTTTAAATATAAACCAAAAGTTGATCACGCAGCTATGTACAACATTATTATAAGATCTACGGGTCTAGATAGCGTTGTAGATAATTCTAGGTTGAAATAACCTCGACGTTTCGGCACGGGTTAACTGATTAGGTTTGTAGTTCATATAATAATGATGGACGGAAACCGTGTAAGTTTAAAAAGTAAGCAATATACAAAGCATAACCTCTTCGAAGTAGTAAAGCCCGTCCACCATCCACTAGTCGGTTTGGAAGTGGTCACATACGGCCAGGAAGTGGTCGAAGTCACGCGGGTAGTGGTCGTAGTGGGGCGGGGAGTGGTCGCGGTCACGCGGGAAGTGGTCGAGGCGGGGCGGGAAGTGCTGGGGATGGGCGTGGAGTCCGCCGCTTCGAACGCCATCTGGTCCGTGAGGTGGGAGATGATCTGCATCGCCACAGGGAGGTAGGAGTCGGAGAGCTGGACCTGCTGCTTTGCTGGGAACACCTGGAAAGATACGTCATTGGTTATAGATCATCTTGAAATAATAACTACGCTTAGATAGTGTTTGTAAGAGAAAAGTCGAAGATTAAAATCTAAAATATCTACAAACGCGATCTAGACTGTAGTTTCAATAATATCTATTTGTGGACAGAAATCGTATAAGTTTAAGAAATGTATGTAGAAGTAAATTATCTTTGTAGATTTATTGAATAGTTAGATTAGTTACCCAGGGAATATACAATAGCCCCCTTACTTGTAAACCACGACTAACTTTATATAACGTTTGTTTTTTACTGTGACATGAAGTCTCAAAGTTGACAGACAAACTTTACATACCTAAACTTAGTCATCGTTTATAAGTAAGGGGGTAGGTGTCCAACGAATAAAAAAATCAACTAGAATGCAAGATAGAAAATTAGCAATGCATTTGACACGGGATTATAATAAAATAATAGCAATGCATTTGACGGTTAGTTTTCATAAATTTCTTTTCTTTTTAATTTAGCTTCACTTTGGTACAACTTCTGTAGTGTTTTACAAAAGGTTCCACATTATGAATATTTTTGTAGAATCTGATATAACTAGAGCAAATGCTTGTCGTTCATTAAATTAAATAAAGCACATCGGGTAAATGACTAGAAGGTAAGAGATTTTACGATAAAGGAAATTATCGTGAGGAAACCGACATGTCCTAGGGCTCACCACGGTCCGAAAACATGGGACATTCGCCAATCCGGAGTAGGCTCTCGTGGCGTCTTACTGCCTAACGTCTCTAAGAGGAGGCTTTTGCCCTACAGTGGGACACATTAGAGAAAAAATATGAAATATTGGTAATCTGATTCATCTTCACTTTGTTTTGTGAACCGCTAATGGAGTCCATTAGCCCACATAGCGATGTTAATTATATGATTGATTGCCTTTTGGATTAAATAAATAGGTTTTTAGTTCAACGTTGGGATTAGTGTTGTTTTCTGTAGAGATGACAAATGTATAAGTAGGCTCTGTAAGATTTATTTAAGAAAATCTAATCTTAAGAAAGATAAATGTAAGTATTTTATCCATTGTCTAGTCACCGTAACACAAGCTTAGTAGCTTACCACGGGGCTAGATGGCGCTGTGTGATGTTCACCGAATTTGTTTATTTATTTAGACTTATGAAATCACTAGCTGTGCCCCGCGGATTTCCGCGAAAGGTTCAACTACTAACTACTGAACCAATTCCTATGAAACTTGGTATGCAGTTAGTAGGTACACAGATAGTTTATAACCTAGTTTCATCTCTGCATTTCTACTCGGGTAAACCCAGTACCGGGAAGCAGTTGTATAACTGACTAGCTACGTCCCGCGGTTTCACCCGCGTAAGTCCCGATCCCGTGGGAATATCGGGATCAAAAGTAGCCCACGTTACTCTTCGATAATGTAGCTTTGAAATTGGTCCAGTACTTTTTGAGTTTATTCATTACTAACATACGACACACATACACACACACTAAATACAAATATTTCCTCTTTATAATATTAGTGTAGAAATAGATTGGAAGAGTTTACAGTCAAATTCCATAGTTGAAAGTTATATTTGTAGAATTTGTACAACAATGGATAATTAGCATACATTGTAGGTATGTATGGCGAAATTGGCGAATGACATAGAACATACTTATCTACAAGTGAAACTTTAGTAGACAAAGAATATCCTATAGTACCTACCTACTAATTAAATGTCCTATTGGTGTAAGTTTGTGGAAACTACTGAACCGATTGCGATAAAACTTACAAGTTGAACTGTCAAGTTTACTTGGTAGATGTCGCTACGAGGCCTTCCTCGCTAAAACGGGACGAGGCTTTCTCAATTTCGGCGAACAGTAGTCGCGGATTCGATCCCGCCGTATGAAAATTGGGAAGCATTTTTTTTTCAAAAACAGTATATCTTAAGTGTGAAAATACTTAGGAAATACTGAAACCTAAAAACACTTTAATAAATAAAGATGGAGACTTAAATTAACACATGGATTACTTTTTATCCCGATATTCCCCCGGCATCGGGACTTATGCGGGTGAAACCGCGACGCGTAGCTAGTTGGACATAGAGAGCAATCACTGAAACTCTAGTAGTAAAGAATATAAGACAATATACATTTGTTACCACTTACCGCACCGACCATCCCACTCAGGACTATAAGAAATATGATCTTCTGTCTCATCCTGCTTCTGAAATACATACACACTGGGTAAATAATGAGCCTACTGGAGATATAGGGTATATTCAGGTAAGATCGGATACGGGGGAAGACCATTATGACTCAAAGATCTCCTAAAATAGGTAACATTTTTTTTCTCTTATTTATTTATTTTATAAATTTATAAAACTTGTAATAACTTTGTACACATTTTACTAAACCAGACTTCTCGCCAAACTGACTTGCAGTTTATTGGCAAACAAGATGGGAACCCGAAACCCGTCGTCGGGCTTCGGATAGTTCCGATTCCATCTGGTTCCGTAGTTTACAATGTCCAATATTACAATTTGATAAAAAGATAACAAATCCGAAAACAAATAAAAACCACCCAAAAAAATAAATAAAGAAAATCTGAAACTTAGTAGAAACTCCTTGGTTAGTGAACGTAACCTATTATTTGTCAAACTCTTGACAGGGCAGCCATTTTGATTCCATGACCTACTCGATTTGACTCCAACCAATCAGAGAGCCCCGTATGTACCTCCGAAAATAGTAAGAAAATCTCTTTGAACCAATTCCCATAGAAACTTTCATCCACAATTCAACACCCGTAGAAGTTAACACCCGTCACGAATAAATTTTAAATAGGTTGGAAAAGAAAGAGCTTTTGCTAAACTATTTAAAAACTTTAAGTAAGTCAATACATAATTTCGTTCACGCTTAAAACTCTACGCCAAATTTTCTGTAAACCAGAAAATGGGACTATGAAAAAAAAACTTGATACAAATATGACTGACTGTATGCACAAATCCTGCGAAGCCAAAACTTGGAGAGAGAAAAAAAACACAATTTACCCAACTAAAGTAGAGTAATTGGCTAAATGATTTCATTGTTATTGTTCAGCCTCAGACAAGAGTTTACATACAAACAAACATCCTATAACTGTCCAATTTATGATATTAGATGATTATTCTAACAGAATATATACTCTTGTTTGTTTGTATAGGATATTGGCTGGCGTTTGTGATACGTAGATAGTTGCGGCGCGCGGTTTTCCCCGTGATAATCGCTGTCACGAAACACTAGGTATATTATCTTACACCACACCTAGTAGTTAGCGCCTCGGTGTTTCTTATTGTTACCCAGGTTTCATACTAAGTTTCCAGGGGCCGGTCACATTAAGTTGTAGGAAATTGTAAGCTACTTTGACACCATGTCTCGTCAAAGCGCATTTTCAGAGAACAGGCAAGTTGGCAAACCATTCTTGTGACTAATGTCATCATCATCATCTTATCTGAGAAAATGTAGATAATAAAATTGTAGCCGCCCGGCTACATATTTACTTGTTCTCTGTACTTTTTAGCTTTCTGAGCCCTAAGGGTAAAACGGGACCCTTTTAGTAAGACTGTCCGTCTGTCTGTTTAGCTGTCTATCAAACAGTTTTTAGACTAACTTTTTTAAAGATTTGTAAGCAATGCGGAAAGTCCATGTTTGGTTTTCCTATGCACTTGCACACTTTTACGATACTTAATTTATTAAGATGCCATTGAAACAAGCGTTTTATTAAGCAGGTTTCAAATGGTTACACGGTTATGAAAATTCAGCCCAACATGATTAAAAAAACCTGCCCAGTGCGTGTCGGGCTGGCCCGCGAAGGGTTCCGTACCACCATCACAATTGGACGGAACCCTAAAGACCTGACTAGATTTAGGCGAACCATGATACGGTTGGAAGAAGGTAGCGAGTTTAAGTCCTTTTGAGAACTTACATATTAAATTTAAAAATAAATAGACGCCCTTCCTTCCTTTCTTATATGTATGTTACAGGAGAAGGTCATGTGACATTTCGGCCATGAACTGAGTTGGTTGACTGGATAGTGGATATACATATAGGTACCTAGTACCTACCTACTGCTCTCGTTACGAGGTACCTATTGATTTCATACGATAAATTCTGATAACGTCGTAAATCGTGTCGTTTCGTGGACGTGACTCGTAAAACGTAATTGGTTCAGATTGATCTGATGTTATTATTATAAAAATGTGCAGTGATTTCACGGATTTTTCTCAGTTTCATTATAAGCAAGATTTCAGATCAGTCAATCCTGAAGAAGGGACCTGTAAAGGTCTCGAAACGTTGAGCGTTGAAACAATGCTAAAAGTAATAAACAGCACGCGACTAAAACCGAAAATTGTCTTTAATTACAAGATTTTTGGTCGTTGGGGCCGAAAAGTTCTCGAATGGAGACCGCGGATCGGAAAGCGCAGCGTTGGACGTCCACCAACAAGATGGACGGACGACTTAGTTAAGGCCGCGGGTTCACGATGGATGCAGGCCACTTATGACCGAAGCATCTGGAAATCTATGAGGGAGGCTTATGTCCAGCAGTGGACTTCTTACAGCTGAAATGATGATGATGATGACAAGATTTCAGGGTTATAATTCTGCCATTTTAGTCTATCAATTAGGTTTACAAAAAATGTAAGCCGCCATGAGTTTCTTGTGGTTTTTTCTCATTTGATACAAGTTCTTACTAAATAAATGAATATGACTTACGTATTTATACACTAAAATCCCAATGAATTAATAATAAGGGGGCAGTCCTCGAGTATTTCGTTCTTCACTAATTAATTACTGACCCAATAAAAAAAACAAAAAAATTACTTGAAGAAGACTAGAAAGATTATAGACGATCATACTGGTAAATCGGTCAGATTTAAAGGTACCTATCCATCTTACCCTTTACTGCTATATCATGAATAACTAGATCATAGTATTCGGTCGTCTAGTGTGAAAGACCCTAAACCTCCATTACATCAATAAATAAAACGTAGAAAGGGTAGGTACATAACCGTAAAGCTGGCGCTATCGTCTAATAAATTTTATAGTTGTACCGCGCTCGCTATAAAAATCTGACACTATAAACTTTGCAGAGACGAAGTTAAGTACAATGTTGCTGTAATATCGTGTATTTATTGCCACAAAGCTGTGTTTCCACCGCGAGCGATAGATATTGAATGGATATCGATACATTTTGAAATAAGACATTTATACATTTTCTTTTTATGCATCTTGATGGCTTAGAAAGTCAAAAATGTCATAGATTTTCTTTATTGAAACTGCGTGAAGCGTGAAAATCTTGTATAACTTTAAAAATATGGCACTAAAAACTACTCATTTTTGGTAGAAGAACGCTACGCCTCCGCGCTCGACGCTCCACGCAGTTGCAACCTTATGCAACTACAGAAATAGTCGAACAACTTAAAACTATAATATTCATATTTTTTTAACCAGCTAGATATTACCTATATCTGAAAATATACCTATCTTGAATAGATAGGTATATTTTCATCATTGCAAGAATCTCTTCTTCTTCTCCTTTGCCTCTTCCCACTTTAGGTGGGATCTGCATACCAAGTCTCATCGCAATCGGTTTAATATTCTTTGCGTGAAGAAGTAACAAACATACTCTTTTAAAGACACTTTCACATTTTTATAAGTAGGATGTAGATGTTAATGGAAAAATTCATAACCCTCCTTCTGCCGTGGTCGGGTACATACCAAAACAAGATATTGAACTTATCCAACCAATGCATACCTATATCCTGAAGTCCCGTTGTACTAGGTTCGGGTACTCGTGGTCTAGGTACAAATTGAGTCCTAGAACCGGGTCTAGTCTAGACTAACGGTACTAGATTTATGTACCTCTTGCTTTGTTTGTCTGTAATAACATGGTGGGGTGAGATAGCGGCAGAAATTGTTGCCGGAGGCTTTGTTGTCAGAAGATTTAGTATCTAGCTAGTATTTGACTAATACTTGGTTGATATTCGTTCGTGGTATCGGAAAATTCAACAAAAGTGAAGGGTTATCACTATCACAGAAAACGAATCACGTTTGGTGTATAAGAGTCCCACTTAAATGTTTTGGAAATTTAACACTTTGGGAAAATCAACATTTTGGTGTTCCCGCGGTTTTGGAACGTACGCGGGTGAAACTGCGGGACGCAGCTAGTACATTACATTATAATTATTAACATTAATTTTAATATACAAACTTGCCTATTTTTTTAGGTAGGTTTATTAAAATTTAGAATAGGAAGGTTAGCAGTAGGGTGGGGTAGTAGTTGTATAGGGTTCTAGGTTTTTTTTTATTTAACGGGCAGGACAACGTCTTACGGGTCAGCTAGTATTAAATAAAATAAATTTAAACAAAAGAGAGGAACAAAGACGAATAACAACACAAAGGATACCTACATACATACAAAAGAACAATGGCAGGTCGCCAAACAACGTTTTTATCAATTTAAAACTTAGGCGTCTAGATATAAAAAAAATATTAGAAGAATCTACAGAAGTCCCAGAATACATAAAACTAACTAAAACACCTTATATCACCGAAGTTAAAAAGATAAGAGTATTTTAAAATAGCCTTCTCGGCCGTTGTCGCCATGTTGGATTAATGAGGAATTAAAAAAACAGTTGCGTGTTTTTTGATATTAGAAAATAAAATACATACGTGATTAAAATATAGACGTTACACGCAATTACAATAACAGCATTACATAATTAAGTTGTTTTGACATTAAGTTTCAGTATCTCGACAAATGGCATCTCGAGAGTCCGGGGCCAAAAAAGAAAAAAAAAAGTTTCAGTCTAATATGGTGCATCGGAAGTTGAAGTAATAGTAATAATAACTTATTTTTTTATTTTAAAAACGTTCGTCCTTTTGATTAAACTAATAGTGTCAAAAACCACAAAAAAAATATTGAAATTCATTCGTTATACACTCATTTTTAGACGTTTTTGTTGGGTGATATCAAGACCGCCTATGTTCTTTATACATAAAATATATTGGTGGAAGCAACATTTAGGATATTATAACGACATTATTCAAAACCGTGTCGGCGGTAAGTATTCAAATGAAGCAATTTCATTAAACTCGTAACAATATTTTAAACTCGTGAACCCTTTTAAATTGATTCCGAACTGAAGTAATGAAGTAATAAAACTTGTAATGGACAAAATGATGGCTACCCTAACGATGAGGTTTAGATTTAAGACAAATACCTGTAGAGATCAATTTATTGAAGGCTAGCAGTGCCCGCGGCTTCGTAGCCTAATTTTTTTGAAAATAATATAATATAGCCTTCCTCAATAAATGGGCTATCGAACATTAAAAGAATTTTTCAAATCGTACCAGCGCGAGCGGTTCCTGAGAATAGCGCGTTCAAACAAACAAACCAACTCTTCAGCTTTATAATAATAGAAATAGAAGATGATAGATAGATGTGATGCATGGCATTGTGGGTGTAAATAGTCGCTTGTGTTACCGGTTCGATTTCCGTAACGTAGGTCATCGTAGCCCCAGAAAATAATGTCACATTAGTAATTGAATGTACCTACCTACCTTATAGCTAGCTTGCACAATGCAACCTAGCCTACACGTCTAGGTGAACAAATATGTTCTACGACTTTATAAGTGAAAAAGTTAATCTCTACAAATCTTTTCTTTGTTCACGGTTCGGTTCGGACGGATATTAATCGTAATTAATATCCATATTATCCGGATAGCTTAAAGTTAACGGATAATGCAAGCCCTTGTCCGGATTACATTTGTATGTATTTATAGTAAATATAAATATATTTGTAAGTATGTATTTTTTATCACGTGTACCTTTGACCTGCCTTAACTTTTTGTCCATACAACGGTTGCCTGGAAGAGATCGCTCTAAGCGATAAGGCCGTCCATTATACCCCCGTTTTAGTTGTATTTGTATTGTAATATAAGCGTTACGTATTTACAATTTAAAAAAAAATACATTCCGTTTCCGGCATGGGACATTCACCAATCCGGAGTAGGCTCTACTGCGTCCCCTCTAAGACGAAGCGCCCTATGGTAGGACAAATCAACGCGGTAACAAATAAGTGATCTTTACGACCCTTATTGTTATAAACGTCTTTGTACCAAACACGACCCGAATAAACCATCCTGTGATGAGTAGGTAATTGAGGAATTTATCCTGCTGATACTCAACTTGCGGAATTTTATAATAATAAAACCCTTCACGAGCTGAATATTAAGTTTATTTTGTTGAATGGAAAATATCGTTTTTGGGTTTTTAATATTCGATGCTTCAGAGATGTGTAGGTATAAAACATGATTCAGACCAGTAATTTTTTTTTAAAGGATTATGTCATTTTATAAGAAATCATTAACACTTGCTTTTAGCGAAAGGCCTAGTAGCACAGAATACATAAATAGTATAAGTGCGAGTAGTAAGTCTTTGGCATAGTCGGCGGCAGACATTTGGTTTTTTTTTCGATCCCTTGTCGCACGATAAAACTCATTTATTTGGATAGAGATTTAAATAAACAGAAACTAACCTATCACATGATATCCTGAAGTGACACGTTTCGGAGATAAGTATGGGGCAATGAAGTTTTAAAAGAAAATTGTTGAAAAGTTATAAAAAACGTCATGTCGGGGTTGGATTCGTAAACCAATAGGAAGAAGAAGTTAAACTAAACATCTAAAAGCGGTCTCGTCCAGGCAACTTTTGGATGGACAAGAATTGTTGGAGTGTGTTTTTATTTCAGTTTTGGAATTAAATAGGTGTCCTAGTGTGATTTGAACCCATGAACAGCAGTCTTATAATTGCAGCTTTAACTACACTACACCTATTGAACTCCTGAAGTAGTTTCTACAAGACATTGTTGTGAATGGCTTTTCTAATGAATTACAATAAATCCTTCGACTTTCACCCTTTCTTTGTGACCACTAAGTATCACTTAAATATTACTTATTATGTAAGCACCAGACACGCCACATAAAGTTTACTTACGGCCGAATACGGAAACACTACTCAAAATTTGAATTCTACATAAACAACTAAGCACCTCTCAAATTAAAAAATTCCCATACAATTTTTAAATTTAAAAGTTGCTTAATTATTTAAGTAGGCCTTAAATTTTAAGTGGCGTTTCTGTATTCGGCTGTTGATGTTCTAGGTAGACGACAAACACTGTAGATTTTTGGGCCTCTACTTTAATTCTACGAATGAAAATTCCAGAACAAAGTCTGTCATCCATCCATCCATCCACGTTTGAAGGACGGATGACAGATTTTCTCTCTTTCGTTCGTACGTTCTTTGAATTAAAGTAGAGTATTGTCAGGTAAGATCGGATACGGGGGAATAACGTATAACTCAAATATCTTCCGAAATAGGTGATATTATATTAATGTTAACCACGGTGTTCACAAGAGCAATTCAACCCGCACGCCACAGATCCGTGATCCAAAATATGTGACATTGCAACTGCAATGTCACCTATTTTGGGAGATATTTAAGTCATACGGTCTTTCCCCATATCCAACCTTACCTGACTGACTATAGGTACTCTACCCTTCCTGTTCTTTTTTTTCGTGTTTTGGTGTGTCTCACCTAATGTTAGAGTTGTCAGGTCGCCCTAAGGCTTCCAACTTGACCTACCGACTGCTATCTGAGATAACAACCGGGACCGACTGCTTAACGCCGAAGTACGGATTCCTGTTAAAAAAGATAGATAGGGCACAGGGGAGTCTTAGTAAGAAGATCCCGTTTTTAACCTTTTACGGAACCCTATAAAGCATTGAGACATGAAAGTAGCAGATCGTTGTCAACGTTAACATGTAAGTTACGAAAGCATAATGCTCATTTACTCATTTTATCGATCACATAGTATTTTCATAACTATTTTATCTAAAGCACCGTACGATATATAATTTAACCGTAATCGCTTGAATATAATCAAAATAAAGTTAATCTTATGAATAACTAATATAATAATTTAACCAACAAATCATAGTTTTATTAACTTCCCCACTATTGACCACTATATATATTGTTATACATTTAAGAATATCTCGAAATCAGAAAATGTATAAGTAGGTAATTGTAATGAATTACATTTTACATACCAACTTAGTAAATAATTAACCTAAGCATGTACCTACCTAAATAAAGAGATAATTAGGTATTATTAAGAGGACGATTTGACGGGTGAGTCAATGACTAGAGCGTAAAAAGAAAAACCCCTTTTTCAACCCTTAACATTATCCGATTTTGGTAGGTATGTTTATTTCGTAAAATTCACCTAATAGAGATTTAAGTAGGTAGGTAAAATGAACATGTGCGTGCATTTGAAAAAAGAAGTCACCATGAAATATTCTTATAATTCAATTGTATTAGATATTGTATACTCTTTATTATACCCACTATTTTTTTTATTTCGGAAAAAGCTTTGATAAGATTTTTTAGTAGGTACCTACTACTTATCTAAATAAACTTTTTATTAAGTACCTACATATTCTTAAAAAAAAATACAAGCTTTTACCGAAAAAGGTTGTGAAAAGTCTAAAGAGTATCGCTCACCTGTATCAGTACAGTACTCAGAGGCTACGGAGTCCGCGCGTGCGTCGGTGCGCGAGCGCCGGTAAACACTGCCGCGCAGCATCCCGCCGAGTCGACGACCGAGAGAGTAGCCACATCTGTATAGAGATGATTGCTGCTTACTTATGTTGGGACGTACTTACTTAGATTTAACTTAAGTATTTATAATATTTTCATACTACATTACTGTATGCTCGAAACGAGTAGACTGTGCACTAATATGGTACATATTCAATGTAATTCTGATTAGGCGTAGAACGCACTGTTCTAAGCCTTATTCTGAATTTACAGTCAGTCAGTGACTGATTTCAAAAATTTGGAAGCTCCAACTACTGTTATTTAGCCTTCGTTAATCAGCTTTAGGTAATGTCTGACTTACTTGCTCAATTTGGGGGTTAGTTAGTTTAACGCCATAGGTCGTGTAGCCACAGCATAGGATAGGGTACCTATCTCTTCCCGTGGGTGTTGTAAAAGGCGACTAACACTTTCACCGCGCCAAAGAAAGTTCATGTCGGGCAGGTGGACGGCCATACAAACATTGCCAAATTTTTTTGCAGTAGGTGACCATACCTACATAAAAGAAAACATACTCTAAGTGATTGTTACTATTATGCATCATCATCGCCTCGTTAGTGCTCCGATATGTAAGCTGGTGCAGCCTGTCATTAACGTGTGATTTCATTTGAGGACTAGCCGTTATCCCACCGTAAATAGAGGGGTGAGGAACCTCATCTTTTTTTTCAAAGCGCGGAAGACTCCTATGACTGTGAAGACGGTCATCTAAGGTTGTTGCCTGAATCAAGTCAGAATAAAATATAACGGTTAAATACGCCTCTGTCTGTGAATAATGTATCTATGTATGCGTACATAGATACAGAAGATACAGTATTCAGATTGGAACTTACAGCCCGGCCATTGAAGACGTAAGCAAGTCGTTTCAAAAACAAGTTTAGTATCATCATCTCTGTGTAGATATCGTGTAAGGATCAACAGTGTAAAGGCGGTGCATTGACCCTGATCATTATTTAGTATTCAGGTAAAATTTCGTCGTATTAGAAGTGCTGACAAACATGTCGATTGATTCGATATTTTGTGGTGTTTGCTATGGATTATAATCAACAGTTTCATTTTATTTCGGTAGATGGCGGTGATCGGAATGTGAATAAAAAAAAAGGGAGATGATGCATAATCGTTAATTCACTGTATCCCGTGGGTTCCTGTTTGGTGAAATGGTTAGCGCTGTCGCCCGGCAAGCGAGAGGCATAGGAGGGTTACTGCGGTTCCCCTACATAAAAAACATGCCAGAAGCAGAAAACCACAAAAGGTACATGCTAAATTGTATGTTACATACCATAGCATGTAATAACAATAAATTTGACCTCATTGATTCTAACTCTATAGTTAGTAATTATTATTATATGACAAAAGGTAAATACTACCTTAATAATAGGAGTAAACGACAGATAGCTCGTTCGCTATCCTATTTTTTAAATATTTCAGCCAAGAACTTGGCTAATAACCAGGCTGTCTCTATTGAGCAGTATGACATTTTGAATAGTGACACTTCTGATGAAAACCTTTCATCGAATAATTTAAATTACAATCTGAGACAATAGAGGTATCCTCTAGCTCATTAGTGGTAGAAAATAATAAGGACATTGCTCAATTTTTAATAGCATTGTCCAAAAAGTCAAATAATAATGGTTACCTAAATAAATGCCCTCAATCAAATAAAATTAAAAATAATACTAAAATTAATTGTAATATAAACCTGGTGCATCTAAACATTGATCGTTTGACAAAGGGCGAGATACTAACACTGGAATTATTCATGAACTCGGATAATATTGATATTGTATGTTTAACTGAGCATCACCTGCGGGCACACGAGCTCATGTTTAATTTCAGCAATCACCAGGTCGGTAGCGCATTCTGCAGAAAGAGCATGGCAAAGGGGGGATCTCTTGTCTTATTAAATAAAAATTTAGTATTTAAAGAAAGAAAAGATGTTGTGTCTCTCTCTGTAGAGAGTGTCATAGAAATAGCTTGTGTGGAATTGGAGCAATTAATAGTGGCTAGTGTATACAGAAGGCCTGTTGATGATAATTTTAACGTATTTATTGAAGTACTTGATGCTTTGCTAGGAAAGTTATCTAATTCTAAGAAACAACTGGTTGTATGTGGTGATTTTAATGTAAATCTCTTTAGAGTTTATTCTTTTTCAAATAAACTCCTAAATTTATACAACACATACAACCTGTCCAATGTCTTCCTGGAGCCTACTAGAGTAACGGATACTTCGGCAACATGTATTGATAATATCTATGTTTCAGAAAGTGTAAATATAAACAGTAAATGTGTTTTTAAAAAAATTAAATCTGATCACTATGGTCAATTAATAAATTTCGCCATCGTTATAAAACCTATACCTAAGAGGAAGATAACCTATGTACCAGTAACTTTAGCTCGTCTTGAGAAATTAAAATTAAATCTAACTAATATTATACCATTTCTTCCGTGTGAAATGGATCCAAATGTATTGTATAATAATTTCTTCTCGGTACTCAATGACCAATTTAAATCAATTTTCACTCCTCGAACAATGGTAGTTTCTAACAAACGCGAATTTAGTGACTGGGCAACAGTTGGAATCCATCGAAGTAGACAAAAACTATATGAGCTATACGCGGAAAGACAGTTCAATTTTTCAGAGGAGTTTAAGGTTTATGTTAAAAATTATTCCAAAATATTTCACAGAGTATGTGCGCTTGCTAAATGTTTTTCCATTCAAACAAAAATCAAAAATAGCAATAATATAATTAAAGACTCTTGGAAAATTATAAATGCTGAAACAGGGAGAACCACAGCTAAAAATAGTACATTTAAATTAAAGATAGATAATAAGATAATCATTAATGATGTAGATGTTGCAAGCGAATTTGAATCCTTTTTCACAAGTATACCTATTACTTTGACAAAAACTTTGAACTCCTCAACCCCCATTGCAGAATCTTTGTTAAAAAGTCATGTACTCGAATGCAACACAAAATTTAAATTTCAACATGTAAGAAATCATGATATTATGGTAAGCCTTAAGCAAATAAATCTGAAGAAGACTAAAGATCTATGGGGGATCTCCGTGCCTATTGTAAAGTCTATTATTGAACATATTGTGCCAGATTTAGTCATAATTTTCAATAGGTGTATTGACTGTGGTGTATTTCCTGATCTAATGAAATTAAGTAAAATTACTCCCTTATTTAAATCGGGTAGTACGTCAGATCCCACTAATTTTAGACCAATTTCTGTACTACCATCACTTAGTAAAATCTTTGAAAAAATTATTTTAAACCAACTTTTAAAACATTTTCATGATAATAATATTCTCCACAATAAACAGTTCGGTTTCAGTAAGGGATGTTCAACTACTGATGCAGGTATTGCATTACTTCAAAGTATATATAAAGCCTGGGAGGAGTCACACGATGCCTATGGGGTGTTCTGTGACTTATCCAAGGCATTTGATTGCGTTAAACATGATACATTGATCATGAAACTACATCACTATGGTATTAAAGATAGCGCTCTGGATCTTATTTCCTCCTATTTGAGCAATAGGGTTCAGTGTGTCGATGTCAACGGAAAACGATCCCCCGGCTCTCCTGTAACAATGGGGGTTCCTCAAGGATCCATATTAGGACCATTCCTGTTTTTAGTTTATATTAATGACCTACCTTACCTAGTAAGGGACAAACATGAGATAGTATTGTTTGCAGATGATACCTCATTGGTATTTAAAGTTAAAAGACGCCAATTAAATATAGACGACGTGAACAATGCTCTCTCTAAAATAGTATATTGGTTTAATACCAATAATCTTTTACTGAATGGATCCAAAACAAAATGTATTAAATTCACACTTCCTAATGTTAAACATGTCAAAACTGTAGTGAAAATTAATAACGAGGAAGTCGAAAAGGTTGAGAAGGCTGTCTTTCTAGGTATAACTCTAGACTCTAAGCTTCAATGGGGCCCACATGTGGAAGCTTTGTCCGCTAGACTAAGTTCTGCAGCTTACGCTGTTAAGAAAATTCGTGAATTCACAGATATTAAGACTGCCCGCCTGGTCTATTTCGGCTACTTCCACAGCATTATGTCATATGGCATCCTGCTGTGGGGGTGTGCTGCAGATATTAAGGATATCTTCATTTTACAGAAGAGAGCGGTTCGAGCTATCTACGGGTTGGGCCCTAGAGAATCACTTAGAGAAAAATTTAAAGAAATAAATATTTTAACAGTATATTCACAATATATTTACGAAAATCTTTTATACGTCCATAAAAATAAGGACAAGCTTGTTAAAAATCGGGACATACATTTATTTAATTTAAGAAATAAAGATGATCTAACTGTGCCCTGGAGTAGGCTCCAGAAAATAAACAGGTCCTTCTCTAGCTCATCTATGCTCTACTATAATAAGTTACCCAAGAATGTGTGTGACATGTCCATTAATAAATTTAAAACATATATTAAAAGCAAACTGTACAGGATGGCATACTATAATACATCGGATTATATTAACGATAAAAATCCATGGAAATGAATACTTTATTGAAAGACGGGGACAGACAGGGGCACGGTCGCGTTCGCGAATGCTTGGTTCGTTCGGCTCGGTTCGGTTCGTCCTGGGGCGTATTCATGGAGTTCTGTGGTAAAGTAGCAGGATAAGTTATGGAATGGAGTAAATAGATGGTTCTACCTACGAATTTTATAATAAAATTCTAGAGTGTAGGAAAGGAATGCAAGGCTGGCACCACAGAACTCTGATGGTGGGTCCTGGGGCGGTTTGGGCGGTGTTGGGCGGGTTGTGTGTTTGTGGATGAGATAGTGTTTTAAGTAAATAATTTTTTTTATGTTTATTATTTTGTATATTATAACTTATTTGAACAGATAGACAGACAGACAGAGTTACTTTCGCTCTTGTAATGCTAGTAAGGATTATTATAGCAAGTATGGATTATTGCTCCAGTTCCACTTTTCTTCAATAATATTATATATGCGACAATGTAAATCACATGATTACTGCAAAAAAAAATATACAAAAAAAAAAAACCCCATGAGTTTCTTGTGTCTTCTTCTCATGTCATGGAGGTCGCGATCCGAAGACATAGTAGAGTAGATTAAATAAAAAAAAAATGACATGTCAAAGAGATATCTTGCTAATATCCGAATGAATAAACGTACTTTGATTTTTGATTTTTTTTTTTTTCGTTTCGATACGACATCGATACGATAATACGATGATTCTACTGTCACATTCTGATAGTAGGGTGACAGTAGAACCACCGTATTATCGTATCGTTGTCGTATCAAAACGAACCGAAGTAACCCTCCAGGTTTAAATGCTGTCACGCTGTCACGGGAGAATTTTAAATGATGCATTTCTGCTTGTAAAATATTTTAATAAGATTAACAATAGCCACTAACGCTGGGGCTTAATAAAATTAGTGGGTGAACTTCATTCGTGTTGTGTTGTCGCGACAAAAACATCGTCTTCGGGCATACGCGATGTTCTGTCTTCCTACATTACAGGGGCGAAGATTCGTGTCATGTTGACGCGATGCATCGCTGTTTAGTTTGTTGTGCGTCCGAGACTGAATTGATGCAGGTGTAGCGAATATTTTCCCAAGCGAATAAGCGATAATCCGCTTATTCGCTTGGATGGCTACATCCTTTTGAATCGGTCCAGTTTACCAACAGCGCCCCGATAATACATTGTCTACACGAATATTTGCCGTAACCCGCTAATGGAGCCCCAGTATAAGGTATAACGCTATGAGCACTAAGGCCGATTTGCTTAGCTATACCGTCGTCGGTCTAATGAACTAGACTGTTCGTGCCAGCTTTAACTCATTTATCTGTAGATACCTATTGGAATGGCCAACAATGGGCTACAATGGGCTCTGTATATAGGGTTAGATTTATCTTAGTATTCATTTATATTATGTCTTTTATTATTGTGTTTCTTGTGTACTGAATTATTAAATAAATAATTAAATAAATGGGTACATATTGGTCTTCTCATGACCACGGCCGGTGTGACCTGTTTGACGAAACGTCGAGGTAATTACTAACAATGATTATCTACAACGCGATCTAGATCCGAGTTTTAAATAATAATGATGGACGGAAATCGTGTAAGTTTAAAAAGTGTATATCAACTGGAAGTTGACCACAAATCTTTGTTAATCGAAGAGGAAGGAAGGAAGGTAAAGGTGAAGAAGATGATGAAGGTGTTTTCTATACTTAGAAATAACACAAAAAGGTGTTACAGGTCCCGGAAAATAAGTAGGATTTTTTTACGTGGAAGGGGAAAGTTTGCGCAGTTCATTTTACATGCGACTTCTATGAAAAATCGACTTCTGCGCATCCGCCATTTTTTCAACTAATTTGCCGGCCACTATACCTTTGAAAGTACTTATCATACAACATTAATTTATTTACAGAAATTATGCTAAATCATAGGGTTAATACAACAATAGTTACTGGGTTGTCCAAATATGGCTGCAAGCTGGCCACGGCACGTATTCTATTCTATATTTTTTATTAGGAATTCCACATTTTGGGGTTCAACATTTTTGGGAATTCAAAATTTTGGGAAACTCAACATTTTGGCACTAAAGGAAACTAAAATGTTAGATTAAATTTATTCTCGAAAACGGTTCACCAATAATTTTATAGTTGTTAGTTTTTGCAAGAATAACACTTCGGAAGCTTTAGCGAAACTTCGCAAAATTTTCAAAAAATGTTGAATTGTTTTCGAGAAAAATCTAACAATGCAATCTAATTGGTGGAGTGTTTTACTTATAGAATACGCAGCATTTAAAGCTTTGAAGTTGGTATAATTTGATATGCTGAGCACGCTTCGTCCTATATAAATACACCCAACCATCACGCTCCCTAAGTAGACAATTTGAATATTTATACTTTGTACAATTTTAACCTATCTATTCTAGCTCTATTTCATTTCTTATTGCTATCCCGTCCCTTATGGTCGTGTTTGTGATGATGATGGAAGTGCGGGTGATGACCGTAATCATCGCCATATTCATCGTACTCATTATCACTGCTCTTATCATCACCATCTTCGGCACTACCTTCAATCACGCTCCTGTAGATTTCTTGGATTTCCTTGTGAATATCTTCTCTGTTAAAACAATTGTCGATATCCCCTGACGCTTCGAATTCCGGCTCGGAGTCTTCTTTGAAACTGCGGTAGAATTTGTCAATTTCCTTCCTAATTTGTCTGTTTATATTATTCCTATTATACCAAGTGTGTAGACCATCTACTAGTCCCTTTTTCATGCTAAATATATAAGACTTTATTCCATCGAGAAATCTTTTAAAGCCAATATTATTCTGCGGTGTTTCGATTTGAGTGTTGAAATTTGGCAAGAAAGTTGGTATTAGCATTTGATCATCAAATTCTCCTTTGATTTGGGTGTAGCTGAACGAATTCTTTTTCAGTTTACTTTTTTCTGTAGTGTGTTTGTCTTCGGGAGCTTCAGTAACTTCAGGGACAGTGTGACCAGTGTTAATATTTGTATTATTTCCTAAATTTAGAGGCACATTGATGCCATAAGTCGGGTCTATGGGTGGTAAAGTTCTGTCGTCAGGACGATCTATAATGGTCTCTGTAACTTGGTACGGGGTTTTGTCTTTGACTGGCTTATTCAAATTTGGCTGTTCCAGTGTGATTTTATCATTTGTATTTGTCTCTTTTTGTATGTTAACGTTATTTGATTGTGTTTGTTGTTTATTCCCATTGATCGAGGGCATTTGGGATTGACGTTGTGGTTGTGAGACGATTGGTGTCGCTAATAGTAACTGAAACAATACAGAATAAAAAATAATTAAAAAAAATCGGACAAGTGTGAGTAGGACTCGCGCACGAAGGGTTCCGAACCATTATCACGATTGGGTATGGATCCCTAAAATTAATCCTTGATCAACCAATCCGTGAACGCAACGCAAACGTTATAAAAATCAATTTTCTAGCTATCACGGTTTATGAGATACAGCCTGATGACAGACGGACAGACAGATTGACAGACAGCGAAGTCTTAGTAATAGGGTCTCGTTTTTATCCTTTTGGTACGGAACCCTTAAAACGACTTCATAATGGACCTAATACCTCCTAAGACTTATCGGTTATGTAGTTTTTCTAAAAACAGAGAAACGTTAAAAAACACCGGCCAAGTGCGACACTCGCTCACGAAGGGTTCCGTACCACTATCACAATTGGGTGCGGAACCCTAAAATGAACACTGTTTTTTTAACCGAAAAAACAGTGTTCATTTTACAAAACTTTGGCACAAAGAAAATCTGAAACGTATAAGAAACTCTTTGGCAAGTGAAGGCAGACTGGTATATTTGACAGATAGGGCAGCCATTTTGAATTCCATGACCAACTCGATTTGACTTCGACCAATCAGAAGATGCCTCACATTGTAGTAAAATTTCCTTGTTATTTTTGAAAAACGTTTGTTGTATGGGAGCCCTTCTTATATATTTGTTTTATTTTGTTTTTAGTATTTGTTGTTGTAGCGGCTACCAAAATACATCTTCTGTGAAAATTTTAACCCTCTAACTATTACGGTTCATGAGATACCGCCCTGTTTCATAAAGCCGACAATCCGACTTTTATGTCAAGAACTGACTTATTTGTCAAATTGTCACGCTTAGGCTGTTTCATAAACGTGACAATTTTGTTTAAAAGCGATAGGTGAAACCTTGACATATTTTTATTTGTAGAACGCGTTTCATAAACGCGACATATGTCAGAAAACGCGACAATTATGTCGCCGAAAATATGTCGGGTTCCGAGACAGAAGGTTAGGCGCCTGTCGCAAATGTCGGACAATTTTACAAATATGTCAATACGTCACAACAATTTTCTGTTTCATAAAGCAGAATTGTCAAGTTTTTCCCGACAAATTGTCACCTGTCACCTGTCGCATAAAAAGTTTTATGAAACAGAAAATCGCGACAATTTGACTTATTTGTAAATTTTCCACCATGACAATTTTGTTGCCTGTCGGCTTTATGAAACAGAAAAATTGTCAATATGTCGGTTCTCGACATAATGTCGCGCCTGTCGGATTGTCAGCTTTATGAAACAGGGGCCTGGTGACAGACGGGCAGACGGACAGACAGCGAAGTCTCAGTAAGAGGGTCCCGTTTTTACCCTTTGGGTAGGTACGGAACCCTAAAAATAGAAAATACAAGGTACAACGAAATGTTATGGGTAAATGCTGCGAGTATTACGCCAAACAGAGCCTGCGAATGCTCTTCCGAGCTGAATCGTGACGTTACATGGAAATGCTTTGGAAACTGAGCTTTTATCTATATTGTATCGTTTGTAAAAAAGACGCAAAAACCTGTGAAGTCTTACGTAAGTTACGTGCGCTTTTAACACCGCTTTCACGGTGAAGGATAACATCTTGAGGAAAGTCACGGCTTAGTTAAATAAATAGATTACAAAAATACATAAGTAAAAATTGCAATAGGATGGTCTGTGGCGAACTACTATTGATAATTGACTGTGTCTACTCTTTTAAAATAATGTTTGAGAACCAACTCAGTAACTGCTGAATACTGCTTATACACTATACGAAATTATCTGGCGGACTGACTGATGACTGATTATTTGAAAAAATACTTTCCAAAAATTAGCACCCGACAGGACTTGAACCTGCAACCTTGTTTTTCCGTATCAAGCGCTAGCCAATTGCGCCACAAGTGCCCGTTGTGTGTCGTGATGAAATCACCTGCATCTTTACCTCGCTTACGACTGAGGCTCACTTTGTATCTTGTATTGTAAAATCCTTGAGTTAAAATCTGTTTTTTGCTGAGAGCATACATACGTACGGATCAATGACAAATCCGTTTAGTATGTAGGTACCTAATTCAACATTTTGGGAATTCAACATCTTGGGAAAGGCACAATCTTGGGCACTAAGGTCTTAGGTATTATGTAGGCTTTTCAAATTATTTTGCCTTCAAAAAATGTATCTAATTTGGAGTTAACTATCCGAAACAGGTCCCCAAAAGCCATATTTCTTTTTTTCCGTTCATAAATAAAGCCAGAGTAACAAATTATTCAATTTAGTTTTATGAGAGGTATGATTCTCAAGGAACCCTTCAACAAACGGACCAAAAAGAAAACAATAAAACCTTTGATTAACATAAAAAACAAAACTTACCGCACAAAGGAAAAGATCCCACATTATTCAAACCTAAATTTAGCTCTTAGTACTTAGTTGAGTCCTTTTTTGGACTAAAAATCTGTAGAAGACACGTCTTCACAAGATATGTGTTACATTAACTCTACTTAAATTGAACTTCAGTCTCCTGAATGATACTGGATTTATTCGTAGAAATATAATACCTACTAATGTTATAATACAGTGTACTCTTTACTTCTCTTTCTTTTCGTATAGGTGCGTATAGGTTCACCTAGTGCGACATAACTAAGCCTTCTAACTTGATATATTTGACGTGCCTTCCGAAGCACGATGGAGCTCGAGAAAATGATTACAATTAGTGTACAATTGTAGGTACCTCTACATCAAATTGGTAATAGATATTATTCACTCCACTTTGCATTTAGCCAGTGTCAAGTTATCTTTTGAAAGTAAAAGTTTCTTAAAAAATCTATGTTTATTTCATCTCCTAGTGAATTTTAAATTAGTGACACAATACTTGAAAAGAACTTCAGTCTACCACAATCTTGTATTAGATCAAATAAAAATTATGCTCAACACTCCTTGATTTTCGTATTCATTTCACTTCACCGGAATAATTCCAAAAACAACTCAAAACACGCATTCTTAGCTAAACAAGAACAAATTAAAATCAACACAGTGGTTCTATTCAAAATGCACCTATTTTTTTCTGATAATTCTTTATACCACAGTATTCTTTTAAATTGTTTGAAGGTAACTAATTTTTCCGCGGACTCTCTATTATAATTAAACTAAGTTTATATCTCTATTCGAACTGAAATTGTAATTAATGGCAGAGAAACGCTGTGCTTTGTCAACACAACCCGCGAAACTAGATCGGTTACGCAACGCGCGCGAATCTGCGGGTAATTAAAGCGGGTACACTCTTGTATTGTGCCGCTTCATTGAGGAAGGACTGTTTTTATAGGTCTATCGTTTTTGTGGAGTTAGGGAGCGTGCAGATAATCTTACTTCTTAGGCCTAGAAGTATTTTAAAGAAGCAATACTTCTGTTTCTTTAAAATATTCTTTAAAAACACACCGCACGATAGACGCTGGATTCGAACCCGCATCTTACTCAAACCGGGAGTAGAACTTGAACCAATTAGTCTATCGGCGTCGGTGACTCATACTCTGTATTTTCGCAAGTATTGCTTCATCTATTACAACTTAGGCATGGCATTCTTAGGCCTAGTTGTATCTGCCGATCATGAGTGGTCGTGCGTGTTAAGCAACACTTGCCGCGGTCTTTACTTGTATGGGTGACCGATTATTTGTGTGGCAAAAATCATTTTCCATGCTTTCGAGGGCATGTTGTCCAATTGGCCCCGCTTGTTATCTCTGATAGCAGTCATTAGGTCAAGTTAGAGACGTTAGTGCGACATGAAAACTCCACCACCAGGTAAAAAAATAACCACTTCTACATCATTAATTTGTAGAAAGAAGTGGTTATTTTATGAAATGGTATTTTTTCATTTTGATCATAAAATGCCGAAATGGCTAAGATGAAATGGGACTATACTTTAGATATTTTTGCTGAGCGCGTCGATATGCGGTCTCAGAAAGCTTGTTCGGTTGTGTGAAGATTATGCAGTGTGTCACGGATTAAAATATAATGTAACCAAGAGTGTTTGCATGGTCTTTGATGCCGGGACAAAGCGTCCTCAAAATGTGCCCTCTGTTTTTCTGAACGGTATACCATTGGAAAGGGTGGCACAGTTCAAGTACCTGGGACACATAGTTACGACCGACCTCAGGGACAATGCTGACATCGAGCGAGAGCGAAGGGCCATGGCCGTTAGGGCGAATATGCTGGCGCGTAGATTTGCGCGATGTTCGGGGGACGTGAAAGTAACGCTTTTTCGAGCTTACTGCACCTCCCTTTACACGTGCGGTCTGTGGGCTAGGTACATGCGCGCATCGTACAATGCCCTTCGCATTCAGTATCACAATGCGTTCAGGGCGATGATGAGGCTGCCCCGCTACTGCAGCGCCTCGGGAATGTTTGCGGAAGCGCGCGTAGATTGCTTCCATACGGTGATGCGTAAACGAAGCGCCTCGTTAGTGCGCAGGGTGCGGGCCAGCTCCAACATCGTCCTAGCGATGTTAGCGGACAAAATATACTGTCCGTACTTAAGGCACTGTTGCGATAGACATGTGTCAATTGCTACTTGGTAGGTGTTTTAAATCTTTGTGTTGTGTCGTTCAATTTCTATGTTTTAAGTTATGTAATATGAGTCCTTAGTTACTTGAAATAAATGTATTTTATTTTATTTATTTATAAATATATACTTTAGAATAATTTCTATCGCCTTTTTAGGGTTCCGTACCCAAAGGGTTAAAACGAGAATGACGGAAAAAAATCGATTGACCGGTTTTCAACTTTTTTTCTATCATCTTTTATTTTGTTTCGATCGCCTTTTGTTTCTATATCGACATCCTTTGGTTTTTCATAGATCCTTGTTTTGCTTGTATAAAACAAGCTAATTGTATGTCATAGGTGCCAAAAGCTAAGCTAAAGCTATCCTAGGCTTACGTACTAGCACTACTAGAAGTACTAGGTATACCCAGAGATACAATTTTTATCATTGTGCTCCAGGCTCTAAGGTACTATACACTTTAACATTATCTGACCTGTGCGATGAACCTTTGAACCATAAAATATTAATATATTATTTATGTTATGAGGCAAAAACGCCACTTTCTTAAGCAATTGTAAAAGGTCCTTTAGCATGAGTCAGTAAATCTGCGGTGGGAAAGATGCGAGTTGGGTATCGCAGTGAGTCAGTCAGTCTTTGGACGTCAATTATTGTTATTGTAATTCTTTACTTTAGATACCTACATTTTATCGGGTCTTAATTGCGTATTCATTATTTATTTTATTTTATCATCTCGACGTTTCATGTTTCACCATGTTACAATGGTCTTGAATGAATGAATGAATGAATAAATTCTTTATTGTACACACCAAATAAATTACATCACAAAGAAAACATACACTGATTTTTCTTCTGTTTTCGCGATGTTGTATTGAAATTAAAGACATTTTTCGGTTTGAATCGCGTGGTTTTTATTACTTTTAGCATTGTTACAACGCTCAACGTTTCGAGACCTTTCCAGGTCTCTTCTTCAGGATAGACTAAGATGTGATTTGTCATTCTAATGTATTAAAAAGTTACAGTGAGACTACCGTCTTATTATTAAAAACTATTAAAATGTTATCAAAAACGTTCCTGTCTACGCAGGTTCCAAAATTGCAATGATTATTATTTACTTTATTGTTAAATTTTATTATTAAACTTTATTATTTAATTTTAACTTTATTACTTTTATTTACTTTATTATTATTTTACTTTATTATTTACATTTTATTTAGCCTATCATTACCAACTATGCACAAATCACCTTTCAACGATTAATTTATCACTACGTGACTTCGCAAACGCGCCCCTTCATGAGAAGAAGTCACAAGAAACTCCTGGGGGTTGTTTTATGGTGACTTATGCTTACATCAAATTTATTCTAATCAAAAGCTAATATAAAAAAAAAAAATACTATATTCTACAACCGGCAAAAGTGGCTGACAGTGTCCTGTTGTCTAGCAGCAGTTGTTGGCTGGGCCTGGGACTTAATCAAATGTAGTACTGGGTCCCAGACAGGCGGCACCTTCCAGCCATCCTCCCTATTGAAATTGTTGGGGTGTTTCTGAATTTCAATGGCTTCCCGAAGCATTCTAGGTACATACCGCTTCTCAGTGGCCAGTATCCGTGCCTGATCGAAGCGGAGGTAGTGGTTTGGCTTGTCCAGCATGTGTTCACAAACTGCAGACTTCAGAGACCGTCTGTGCTTCACATCAGCTATATGTTCCTTAATCCGAACGGCAACACTTCGTTGGGTTTGCCCTATGTAACTAGCGCCACACTCACAATCGATTTTGTAGATACCAGCATCCTCCAGGGGTATGTTACACTTGACAGGTCTTAATAATTGTTGGATCTTCTTGTGTGGCTTATAATATGTTTTAATTGAAGCTCGTCTCAAGATTCCTCCAATTTTGTCGGTGACCCCCTTGATGAAAGGTAGGATAGCCGGGACTCTCTCGACCGTAGGTGGTTTTGGGCGGCTTCTGTGAACGTGGCGCGGCACTTGGAGGTTGTTGCGACGTAGGACTTGTTTCACGTGCTTGACCTCCTCTGCCAGGTGGGCCTCGTCACAGATGCCATGTGCTCTCTGCAACAAAGTTTTACCAACAGTAGCTAACTGTGAGGGATGGTGGTGCGAATGACCGTTCAGATACCTATCCGTATGTGTGGGTTTCCTAAAAACTGTGTGTCCCAGTGACCCGTCTGCACTTCGAAGGACTAGGGTGTCTAAGAAAGCTAATGATTTATTGTTTTCTAGTTCCATTGTGAATTTAATCTGGGGATTTATGGAATTTAGATAGTCTAGAAACAAGTTAACCTGATTTTTTGGGAGAATTGCAAATGTGTCGTCTACGTACCGTTTGTAGATCTTCGGTGCCACCGGGGCACCCCGCAGCGCTCTCTCCTCGAAGTCCTCCATGAATATGTCCGCCACCACGGGAGAGACCGGCGAGCCCATAGCAACACCGTCGATCTGCATGTAGAACTGGTTATCCCACAGTAAGTAACCGCTGGTGAGACAATGTTCCAACACATCTGCATACTCAGATGGAATATCTTTATCTATTAGCCTCTTTTTAACAATTTCGATGCATTCTCCTATCGGTAAGCTAGTGAAGAGACTCTGCACATCGAAACTGACCATTATGTCCTCATCACTCATCTTTAGGTGTTTCAGATGACTAATGAAATGGTACGAATCCTTAACAAAAGAACTTGTTGTGCCGCGAAGTGGTGCCAAAACCTTCGTTAGATGTTTGGCCAGGAGGTAGGTAGGTGAGTCTATCTGACTAACAATAGGCCGTAATGGAACATTTGTTTTGTGTAATTTAGGTAACCCATAGATCTTAGGGGCCTTTGGGCATTTTGGAGTTAGAGCCACTACGTCCAGATTTAGTTTTTCCGAGTGCTGCTTAAGTATTTCTTTTGTCTGTTTTACGATTTTTGTTGTTGGGTTTTTGTTTACTTTTTTGTAGGTGGTTTGATCCGACAAAAGCTCACTCATTTTGTTGTTATAATCTGACGTATTCAACACAACCGTAGAATTTCCCTTGTCCGCCCGCAGGATGGTAAGGTCTGGGTCCCGTCTTACGGCGTTCAACGCTACCTGTTGCTGTCTCGAAAGATTCGGTTTCGGCATCTTTGCGTTCCGCAAGACACATGATATGTCCTGACGTATTGCCTCCAAATCTTCCTTTGGTAGGTCATTCTTTTCCAAGGTGCCTTCTATGTTGCTTATTATTGTTTCGTAAGGTATCTTTTTGGGAACTATCGCGTAATTTAACCCGTGTTGCAAAACATCAACAGTTGCGCTGTCCAAAAAAAGTAATAAGTAAAGTAAAAGTAATAAAAACCACGCGATTCAAACCGAAAAATGTCTTTAATTTCAAACATACACTGCTTAAAACTAGGTGGCACAATGGGCGGCCTTATCGCTTATAGCGATCTCTTCCAGGCAACCTTTGGATGTACAAGAAGTTAAGACAGGTGAAAGGTAGGGTCTTGGGCGCGAGAAAACTGAAGAGAAAATAAAAGGCTAGTTTTCATCCGTTCCGGGATCGTGACGGTATTTACTCCCTAATATACATCTCAACAGGATGGATGACACCTATCGTCATACCCAAAAGGTCTCATCGGTTCCGGGCGTCTAAATTTTAAGCTCGGCCGGGGCGGATGAGACTCTTTGGCTATGTCGATAGGTATCATCCGTCCCGGTGATGTATTTTAAGGAGTAAAAGTATGGATAGGAAACATAAATTAAACAGGTTATTTTTTTGAAAGTTAAAATTTAACTATGTACCTACCTATGTTAACAAATACTGTGAATTCAAAAAGTTTATTCGTAACTTATCCTTATATTTTGTAGAAGTTAATTATCGAATGAAAAGAAAAGAAACAAGATCAAAGTCCGGGGAAACACCTACTACAAAGGTGGCTTGGTCGAAGGTACATAATCCGACATGTTTTTAGCAATGTTTGAGCCTATTTCCTTATTGTGGTTTGTGGGGAGATTGAGTTGGTAGAAACAGTAAGATAACTAACGTTATAGTATGTGTTATTTAACGGCTCGTTTACACAGTACGAGTTAGCGTACGAGTCAGCTTGTTAAGAAGCTAACCTGATGTAAACTCAAACTTAAACTCATAAATAAAATAATAAATAAATAACTATTGCACGACGTTACACACAGCGCAATCTAACCCCAAACTAAGCACTCGGTGCGTACTATGCGTATGAGACAACAGATATAGCTACTACCTCAATCTTAAACTCATAAATATGTTTATTCATCAATATGATATTCACATTTTTTTTGAATCGTGAGTAATCTAAGTGTCTTCGGAACGCGACCTCCAAGAAGAAGAAGATGACACAAGAAAATCATGTGGCTTTTTTTAGCTCTCACTGTTTGGATTGGACGTCATTTGGCTGCTTTGAGGTTATCACTGGTTATAACCACGTTACCTCAAAACAGCAATGTATTGTAAAGTGCCTATCAACCTCAGTTACCAACTAGATAGATAATACGGATACGGTGAGGTTAACTGTTAGTTTATTTCTCTTAAACATTTTTAACCGATAGCTTATTTGTTTAACTTAGTTGGAAAGTTCTTAAGCGGTCGTTACACCATCCGATTTTGATGGCCCCTGTGGCGTATCGGTCGAATATATGGCTGCAACTCGGGTTGCGGGTTCGAACCGTACCGGGAACATGTAGGTATTTATGCTAACCAATAAATGCTTTATGCCTACGTCGATGCAAGAAAATTAAAAAGTCAACATTACAAGGTAAATATGCACAACTTAAATGGGTGACCGATAATGTGACAAAAAAAAAATCTCAAAAATCAATCAATAGTAGTAGATAAAAATAAAATATGTACCTACCTGCAGAGTTTTTATTTTTGTTACAAAAAAACTGGCTAAGGTTTGAACAGAATCTTTCCGGAAGTATTTTTTACATCCGGCTATCAATGAAGGCTAAAACTCTGTTATAATTAGATTGAGCCATTGATATAGTTACATTTTCCCCGGTCTGAATCGCGATTATTGCGGACCATAATCGCGAACCAATAATACGCGATTAAGCGACGCGACCATTGTAACATGGTTGACACGTCGAGGTAAGAAAATAAATAATAGTTCGCGATTAAGACCCGGGAAAATGCAAAACTATGTTAACAAATCATATGAATTTAAAAAGTTTATTGAACCATAGATCTCAGTGATGTAGGTACTTACATTTTGTATATTTTTGTAAAAACCTAAAGTAGAGAAAGACAATAAATTAAGTAATGAATTTTCTCTAAACATCTTCTTCTTTTATCTTTATCTATACAAGAAAGTTGTGTTAGTTACACTCTTTTTAACTCATGAACAGCTAAATCGATTTGGCTGAAAATTGGTGGGGGGAGGTAGCTCAGAACCAGGAGACGGACGTAAGATTTTTTTTTTCGCCTCTAAGGCGGGACAAACTTCGCCGGGTCCGTTAATTTTATTACACCTATTTTATTTTGTACACAATAATCATTTACTTACAATATTAATAACAGTCATACATACATTTTTAAATGAATTGAGTGTGTTCAATTCATTTAAAACCCAAAACTTAACTCAATTTTTTTTCTAAAACGTTTAACAATTAGGTACTGTCATAAAGTGTACGAAAACCTAAAAATTAATAAGTAAATTGAAACTTTCGTCTGTCGCTCAACAGTCTATTTATTATTTCTATCACCATTCGAGATTGTTTGAAAGAGAGCAATCTGTCTTGGCATTATGTTTCACTACGCCTTACGAAGATGTCCAATAACACCTGCCGAATAGAGAACACCGACTTACAAAAAGGAGGAGGATATCATTAAGACTGTATAGTGTAGTGTTATGGAAGTGCCACTAACATAGTCTTAAGCTATTTATCAACACATTTCAATTATTATAAAATATGTATGTTAGTCTTTATGAAATAAATGGATATTATTATACCATTTCGGATGTTGTCTCGTCATGCAGCGTCTTCCACGGTCAGTTCTTCGATCGGCCACCGCTTAGGTGTGGAATTTTGCATAGTAGGAAGTAACGTGTGGCGGTATAGAGCGCTGCTAACCTATACTAATATAACCCTCTTGAACAACGGAGTTTAGTGTCCTTCTTGAGTTGCACGATTATAAACTTCAAATCATTAAACTTTAAGGTTCTCCTTTTGTTAAACAATCTTCGGGAGTCGACTTTTGAACCCTTACTGGAACACGAATCGGGCAGGTCTCATTTGTCCCTGTCACCACCTCGGTACCGGGTCGGATGAAACTTGCCCTGTAAATCTCATCCGTTTCGGTCAAGCTAAAAATCTTGGCGAACGGGACGGCTGACACATTAAAGGTAAGTCGATAGGTGTCATTCGTCCCGGTGACGTAGCTACCTCAAGTATAGCTAGAAAACTAGAACTAAAGAAGATCAAAGTAGAAACAAAAGACAATCGGCGATCGAAATTGAAAATCCAGAATTTAATAATATTTTTTTTCACCTCACAACCTCGGAAAGGATCGTTTTGCACGCTGATTTCTGCGTGCAAAATCGCATTTTGCTCCCTAGCGTGGAAAGAGATTTTAAAATTCGAATCTGTCTTCTCGTTACTTTTTATAGAGCCAAGTCCTTTGAAATGCGCTAACCGGAACCTCATTTCTTTTTTTTTTGTTCATGGCATCGAACCACGAAGTATTGTTGCACATTGCCAATGTAGTATTTATTGTTTAATTAGTATCAAGCATGTTTTTTCATGAATTATTCAATTTAGAGATTGTTTGCTTATTTTTATTCTTTACGGTACAATAAGCGGTATATAATGCTGAATTGAGTTTTCTACCGGTAAAATGCACCTAGCGTTTTCCTCGCTGTAGTGAGGTGAAAAATTGTGTGTTTCACTCGGCAGCAAAGTTTTTTGCATCTCGTACCTTTGAAATCTTCGCAACGCTCAGCATTCTATATTAGAACCACTCGCTTGCGCTCGTGGTTCAATCCTAGAATGCTTCGCTAGCTCAGGTTTCAATACAAGTACTCGCTGCAAAAATCAACTTTGCAGCCTTGCATAACAAATAACTATTGTTTTAATTTGATTCAGATGTTTCTTCTATTATTATAAAGAAATTACTTTATATCATTGCCGCCTTACAATCAACTTTCTTCAATTGTCTTTTTGAAATCTTGCTCAGAAAATAATGCCAGGCGATTTAATTTCGTTGTCGTATCAGATCTATTTTTGTAGTAATAAAGTTACTCAGATAAACGACCTTCGTAATGATGATGCAGAAATTGACACTGGCTACAATTAGATAAACTTTTATAATTTGCCATTTGTCATTACTTTAAAAAAAACAAAAGCTCTTCAAACAATCGAACTTCGAAAAGCAATTCGATTTTCGAACCAAAACATTCAAAGACGTAGACCCATATACCACATGGGTTACCATGACAACGAAGCAGCGCGCGCACTCAGTCCCGGCAATACCTCCATAGGGACCGGTCGCGTCCCTCGCGAAAACACACGAAAAAAGCATTGTTTTGACAGCTACAACTGACAGTTTCTTTGACATTTAGACAGTAAATTGTGGTGTTAATGGTCGTATGTCGGAAGAGATCAGATGCAGAGCGTCCACGGTGAGTAGAAAGCCTTGCCCTAGAGAGTACGTTTTTACACGTTTTTTACGGAACATCTGGTCCAGAAAGGTGTGGGATTGAGTTGTGGTACCTAAGCTGTTTACTGTCTCGGTAATTTTCCTGTAAACCTATTGACGAGCAAAGAAAATGCATAAGGAGATATTTACTTTAACAAGATTGTTAGATTAATAATTCTTAATTGTTTTGTAACACACCAAAATTAAATTACAATTAAAAGAAAAAAAAACGTAAACAACTTTAATCTACGGCCCTATAGCTTAAAGCGATCTTTTTCAGGTAACCTTTGGATGGATACAATGTGTATCGGAGGGGGTAACAAAAAGAAATAGCCTTGAGCTACATACAAAAATTAATAGAAATTTTATAAAAAGTTTTAATTCTAAAAAGTCGTAGAATAAAATTAAAGTTTATCTAGACGTATAGTGCAACCTCCTTTCGGAGTATGTGTTACCCTTGCTGATACATATTGTATAAATATTAGATAGACGTCTGGTTTGTACTATGGTGCACAAAGATCATGAAACAAAGGCTTTGTTCTGTTGTCCTTTTAGTGGAGATAGACTTAAATAATATTTTTGTACAGAATGCTTTTCGTTAATCCAAAACCATTAATTATCCAACCCAATATTATAAAGTTTGGATGTATGTTTGTTAGAAGTAATCTCAGGAAGTGCTAAACCGATTTTGATGAAATTTAATTATGAAGCTACCTACTTGGCATCTTTGGGACTAACATGGTTCACGTTTTATCATGAAATTTCCACCGGAACGGGATTTGTGTGGGTGGAACCGCGGGACGCAGCTAATAGTACCTTATAAAATACAAGTACCTAATCCAAATCAAAGAGTTATATAGAGTCGGCCTTTCCGCTGAAAGCTTTATCTACAAGGTAAGTATAATTTTAATAAAAACGTGTGGCACTCGGGGACTGCCGCGGTAAAGCTATTGCATAACATTTTTTATCAACTTGTGCAATTAAAATTATTTATTTATTTGTGTTTAGGCGGAGTTAAAACCTAATACCCCCCGTGTTAGGTTTTATTTTCGTTACGGAATTTTTGATTCGGTGGCCGCGCTCAAAGCCCGCGATGAAAGCTATGCAATAGCCTGAAAATGTCAATAAAATCATTTAGATTTATTTTATGTAGGTACCTACCCATATTATCCATGACTCCACACTCGGAATTATCCAAAATAAATCACATAAATCACATAAGTATATATTAAATAGCTGACCGCGGCGGGAACCGACCCCGCGACCTTTATCGCCTCAGGCCCACTGTGCCACAGGTCTACTGCTATTTACTAACCTTACCCTCATTTCGGCAGGTGTGTCCACTTGTTTGAGAACGCGTAAGTTATTCGATGTACTTTTCGCAGAATATCGGTTTTCAACATTATGTTTAGCTGTTTAGTTATACTTACTTTTTAGGGTTCCGTATCCAAAGGGTAAAAACGGGACCCTATTACTGAGACTTCGCTGTCTGTCCGAATGTCACCAGCCTGTATCTCATGAACCGTAATAGCTAGACGGTTGAAATTTTCACAGATGATATGTATTTCTGTAGCCGCTAACAACAAATGCTAAAAACAAATATTTAAGGGGGGCTTTCATTCAACAAACGTGATTTGGACATATAACGCAAAGATACCGCGATGTATTTTGACCACTAGCGCTACCTATAGTGAGGTGGGTATGGAGTGATAGACTAGCGCCAGTAGTCGGTACATAAACAATTTAAACGTTTGCGTTGCGTTCACGGATTGGTCGGTCCCGCTCCCGTCTTATTTTCGATTTTCTTTAAATGCTATTTTTAAAAAAATATTTAAATTTGAAAATGAAGAAAACCAAATCGTAGGGCTTATGGCAGATATAGGTTTTATATTATAAACATATTTGCTTTGATGTCTTAATCCAGGGATTTCCTCCCTAGATTCCTGTAGTCGACTACGGTTGTATAGAGAACAAGTAGGTATCCACGGTTGTATAGATAAGTAGGTATCCTTTCCTCTTAACAAAGCAAAGTGGTAATATCCAAACCATTGGCTTGAAGCCAACCTTAGATTGCCTCAGTGAGCAAGTAGAGTCTAGAATCTAGATCTGCAACGATATACCCACAAAGACTATATTTATCTAGACAGTAACCTTACTGTCTAGATAAATATAGTCTTTGTGTCTTTATAGTCTTTGTACTAGATGATTACCTAATCATAACCAGATATGTTTAGAGACAATAATTAAATAAAAACCTCGTTTTTAGGGTTTCCGTACCCAAAGGGAAAAAGGGTTTATAATTTGAAAACTGTACAGAACCCTGTGTGCGCGAGGCCGGTTCGCACTTTTTTGGTTTCGGTGATCTTTAACTGCTTACTAGTTTTATTGCAGAAGTGATGAAGCTCTTGGAGATCCTCATTTCACAGACAGTTGCTGTCAAACTGACAAAAGCAGCATTAAAATGACAGCGCAAAAAAACGCGATCGAATTCAAAACAAAAAACTATCTCAAATTTGTAATTTTTGACAACTGTTAATTTATCTCAGGTGTAGTTTCGGCGGAAAAGCGATGAATGTTGCCGAATTTTCATTTACCTAGTTAAAATGCGTGTAAATTTCAGTGGCATATTATGCAAATTTAGTTTCGTAGTTCAGCGAAAATGAAAACCAGTCCCAAACATAGAATTTTCTCGTTGCTTCCAAAGCTCGTAAACAGATGTTGTAAAATTATTAGCCGCAATTTTACTACAACCACAATTTACTTAGTCGGCGCTCTTACAGTTGCCCAATACCCATATTGTTTCTTGGGACCGTTCAAATTTAAGTTGCAGGAAAGGTGACAAGTTGCAGGAAAGGTGACAAGTTGGGGGAAAGGTGACATAAGTTGTTGGAAAATTTACACATGACTTGTCAAAGCCCATTTTCAGAGAATAGGCAAGTTTGCATACTAGGTACTTAGTATGCAAACTTGCCTATGCCTCTTGATGCAAAAGCAGTCAAATTGTCATCAACTTGACTACTTACATATGTATCTGCAAATATCTTGCAAATATTTAATACTCGACACTGGCTTAATTTAAGACCGAGAAGAAGAAAAATAACAATATTGCCCTTTCTACGGTATACCAATAACTTGCAAATTTTCTCTGATCCCTCTAGACATGGCTGTGGATACAACGCCAATCGCTCACACTCAAATCGCGCTTGTGTTGGCAGACAGACGAAATAAGAGCGGAACTCGATATACTTTGACGAGATAGCGTCCAATCGATCAGAGGAAACGCGAGCAATCGAACGAGTGTCGATGCTTGATGGATTACGAGTAGGGCATGAATCCCGGGATCCCGGGATATCGTAATCCCGGGATCTCGGACGCAAAAGTTCGATATTATAATCCCGGGATTGAGTGATCCGATATCGAGATTTGAGCAATTTACTATTTGGGTATAAATTAAGGTTTTTAGCTATATTTTTCCTCATGGAATGATTGAATAGAACTATTAAAATTAAACCCAAATTAGTCTACCCCTGAGGAAGAGATGTGTAAAGATTTAGAAGCGTAGGGAATTGGTGAAATGTTTAAAACAATAAAAGTAACGTGATTCATTGCAATTTTTAAGACAATTATTTTTTATACAAGCTCGCATGCAATTTTTTTCTGCTAAAAACATTTTAGTGGTACGCCTAGAATTTGGCCCGAATTTGACACTTTCGGGTTTAGGCTATTTGTCCGCCATATTTTCAAAATGATTGGGTGGACGGCCCTCGGGGTAACTTATTTACGTAATGAAACCACTACAGTCTTAAATATTTTAGTTTTAACACATTTTTATTGTATTGAATTCGCTTTTTTTAACGATATCTAAAATCTCAGTATCAATCCCGGGATCCCGGGATTGAGCTCTTAATATCGATATCGTCCCGAGATTGAAAACCTTCCGATATTGCATGCCCTAATTACGAGTAGGTTGGGGGGTACTCTGTGACGTGTAGGGAACTTTTTTTTTTACCTTTTGGGAACTAGTTATGTCGCAGACTATATCCCAGTGGTTGAACTAATCATTAGAATTGGATCTCTTTATAATAAGCTTGGATCTCTATACATATAATAGGAAAGTACTATTCTTTCCTATTAAAATTAATTTGCTTGGATCCCTTGGATCAAATTTGCTTGGTTTAGCGGTTTTTGCGTGAAGGAGCAACAAAGATGCACAGCACAAATAATAATTTATACTCTTAGTACGGAATTACATCTTACAACTAGACTAGATTCATGCTTAAATATGTCTACATCGTGCGCAAACACAATTTGAACGTCTTAGCTTGGAATTACAAGAAAAAAACGCCTTAAGAGAGAAAAGAGTAGGTAGACAAGACAATCTACCTATTTTTTTCTCCATAAAAACTTTACAAACGTAGTCGACTGTTTCCTCCCTGTATAAAGATGAAAATGAAAAAAAACCATGGTCATGGCAGATATGGGTTTTATGGCATAAACATATTTGCTCTAATGTTTTTATGCAGGGAGGAATTTCGTTTGTATGGAGAAAGAGTAGGTAGATTATTGTCCTCTTAAATATACCCACATCGTGTGCCGCAAACACAATTTGAACGTCTCAGCCTGGAATTACAAGAAAAAAACGCCTTAAGTATCCTAATAATAGACCAAGAAACTGGGCTAAACAAGGATAAGAAAGACCGTCCCTCAATTGTTGTTGTAGTCCTCTATTTACGGCTTATTCCGGGCTGGATGTTTTCGTATTATGATGCCGTAACCTCCGGCTTAATACATATTTATCGTTCCGTCTGTCGGTATTAGCTGAACGTACCCTACATACGTAATTTATAAACCTACAGATACTTAAATATGTAGCTATGTAGGTATATGAAAATGTTGTGGTGGATTTGTATAGTTTGAAAGGAGGTTGTTTGTTATACTCGTAGACGTCTACGTCGTAGACGCCCAAATAAAAACTGTCACTTTCAAATAAAATGTATGAGTTTTTTGGTTACATTTTTGATCTAAGATTCTAAAACGTATCCCTCGTTGTCTTGTAGTAAAATGTTCTACGAAAAACTTGTTCAATTCATGAAAACTGAAACCTTGCTGCTTTTCATCCCGATCAATTCGACAGAATTTGGCCTAAATGTAATGCGCTGTAAATTACCTTCAATTTACATAAAATAACTAGAATAGCCGTTGATAGCCGATCATCTGACCCATTTCCATTAACATAACTTGTGAATTTATCCAGGTGCTTACTGTAATATGCTTGTTATTCTACGCAGTCCCGAGGTGAGGTGAGGTGAGGTTTGTCGTCGAATAAATTTACATCCATTTTGTCTCGTTTGATTGAGTTATTGTAAATTAGTTCCCAAGTACAAAGATTATTATAATAAATCTCTAGGGTACCTACAGACGGTTTTTTGGACGGGAAGTTCGTGACTGGTGCTCTTACGGTACTTACCAGCGCCCGTTGTTCGACTGGTTGTTCACTCAGTTTGGTAGAAAAAAAAGAAAGAATAGAAAAACTTTTATTAGCTTACACACGACACATAAGAAGAGAAAAACACACTAGGCACACATACATACATTGCTGCTTTGAAGTAATGATTGGTAAATTAGAATGTTTTGTTATGCAATGTAGCATTAGGAGCAATGTACTGCATAATGCCTAATTAACTTAGTTATTGATGAGATAGGTAATATAGATACTTGGGCTGTTTATTGTAAAATAGTCCCTATTAAAATATGTAGGTAAAATGAATTTCGTGCCCACCTCACAGCGCCATCTAGCCCTATGTTAAGCTACTAAGATTCTGTTACGGTGACTAGACAACGAATATAATTTTGTAAATACATACATTATTTACTATACATAGAAAGACACCCATACCAAAGCCAAATACTTATTTTAATCATGAATATTTGAATCCAGCCGGAACAGAACTTGCAATCTTCTGAATTGCTGTGTGTATCATGAATCATGATGATGGCATATACAAGAAACTAAAAAGCCCTACTTTTAAAACGGCTGTTTATCCTTACCATGAACAAGTCAAACAATATTTGTGTAATTGTGATCAAGAGGCATTGAAAACTCTTTAAAATAACAGTGTCTAAAATACAGAAATTAACACGCGTTTTAAAATTGTCCCTACTGCCTTGCGTTGAGATGGTGCGCTTCCGGAAGAAAAAGTTATTAAAACAGCAGTCGGTTATTAAAAAGTATAAATCATCAAAGGTTAAAGGTAGCAATTCATGCCACGACAAAGGCCAGAACTTAGACGCGAAATTTCCATTAGTTTCTCGTGGTAAAAAAAAATCATATTATTTTATATCTTCTTTACCTACTGAATAAAATATATGATAGTATAATATTGAGTATACTTACTTTCGGCGCAAGTTTAGTAGTTTGTACTGCGCCGTTACGCGCCGGTAAGTCAGCACCAGTAACCTCATTTGTATGCAGTGTTAGAGCCCAGTTGAGCCAACACTTACCATTATGAAATTATAATAAAACTAACTTAAATCTTTGGAAAGAATTAAAACTTTTATCTCCGATGAAATTTTCGAAGAATTAAGTTTGAAATAATTTTGTTAAGAAGTTTTAAATTGTGGCTTTGGAGATGTTTCCTTTGTTACAGCTTGTTTTAGGATTAAATTTGTTTAATGAACATAGTTCTAATATTTATCGTTTGTTTTCCGCCCACTGTATCGTAAGTTATCAAGCACCATTTTAAGGTAGAGAAATAAAGCCTTATACACTACTAGCAGAGTCTCGCGGTTTCCGCGTAAGTCCCGATCCCGCAGGATTTTGAAAATCCTTTTCTTAGTGGATGCCTACATATCACAAAGAACACACTCTCTAAATTTCATGTCTCTAAGACCAGCAGTTTGGGCTCTGCGTTGATATATAGATCAGTCAGGACACTGCATTTTTTATATTTAGAAGATACATAGACAGACAGACATCTCAAACATATAACATAACTCTCTTTTTCCGTGGGGGCTTAAAAGACTATGACGTACGTTTGACGCTCACAGACTAACGGCCTAAATTCCATTTCATGCCTATTTATGGACACTTAATTTTAAACCAAAATCATTTAGAAAATAACGTTGAAAATAAAATGCTCTCTAATTTATTTTCCATTTTTCGTAAGAAATCAAATTACAGACCTTATCACAACACAGTAAGGTGTAAATTAGATTGCGAAATTCGTTTAGTAGGTACTCGTAACAGGATAAGGTTGGCACGTCCCTTAGACACATGATACAGGGTGGCTTTTCTTTGTGAACTTGTTTTGGCAGAGCTATTTATTACTTGAGTATTGTTTGAGGGACACTTCAAACAACATACCTACTAAAATACCTACTATAGTGTTAGAAACCTAATGTAGTTTAGTTGATTCACTATTTTGTGTAGTTAGGTACCTATATAGGCAGGTATAGAGGAGCCTAAGCGGGGATTTGTGATGACATTCAAGCGCCTCAGATATTTGGCATATCTTGGCAGGCAATATATGTTTAACCAGGGAAGCAGAAGCGATGATTAAAATATGTGAAATAATTTAAGCACGTTTAAATTAAGATATGGGCAATATCTTGGACTTTGTTGAGCAGAGATGTAGTAAAAGCTGTAAAGAGAGAGACAATCCCGAGTTTGTGACTCTTTCACTCCATTAAATCGCACTCAAATCTGTATGTCTGTTAAAGTCTGGTGAATTATTTAGCATAATATGAATTTCACTAAAAATACTTATCTTAATTTATTGCGGTTGAGTAGGTATTCTTATACATATATCGATTTTTTATTGATCAATGCTTCTATACGTAACTACTAATCTGAAGGGCTAAGATTTGATGAAGAGATTCAACAAGATCCAATGTAACCTCTACCTCTATCTTAATCAGACGCGCTTGAATGACTTCACAAATACCTGCTTCGGCTCCCCTCCCCTATAAGTGTGAACCTATATGATTGTTATATATGATTATCGAAAGTGAAAAGAGTTTTTGTTTCATTGTTATTTCTTCACGACGATATCTAACTCGTCCTTACGGTGAAGGACATCGGCTTCTTTCATTGCGAACTAGCCGGGTCCCGTGGTTCTACGTGGCATTGCTAAAAACTCTTTCTTATTGGATACCTATAAAGAACACACTCTCCAAATTTCAGCTCTGTACTATTAGCGGTTTAGGCTGTACGTTGGTAAGGTTAGGTTAGTTATTACTTGTGATGCGCCGAGTACCAGTTTTACCGAGTAACCGAGTATTATTTATTATTTTATTTTATTTATTACTCGGTTCAAAATTTACCGATTCGAGTACTCTGCCGAGTTAATCGGTTCATTTAAATAACCGCGAAAACAAGTTTGCAACGCGCTCCAGACGACGACGAACTGCAGACGAAGCAAGCAGGTTTTCTTCTTTACTAGCTACGCCCGCGGTTCATCATCATCATCATCATCCGAGCAATGTTCCTGATGGGAACATCTTATCATCAACACTCTCGGGAGCCCGGAGTCCGCTATCCTACTTTTACGTCTCTACTTCGCACGATCTTAGTCATCCCGTGTAGTGAGGCCGTTTGCCCGCATATCTGTTCTCTCGCCGTCAAGCCAGCCTTTCTTCCCAATCTGCTGTGGTCGGGCGGAGGCGCCATAACAAAACATTTGTTCCATCGGACCATCGTAAACGCCATTCTTGCATGGTCATTGGCCATTCTTCTTGGGCATGAAGGCTGCCCCTGATGCCGGAGTTTCTGACGCGGTCTTTTCACGTCACTCCACACATCCAGCGCAGCATTTTCATCTTCGTGAAACGCAGCTCCTGCTTATGTCGTTCAAGCACTGGCCACTATCACTATCGTACAAAAGGACAGGTCTAGTGATTGTTTTATACACTTGTTCCTCTTAGATCAACCGGTATTTTGGGGTCGCAGACGATACCCTCTCGATGTCGTCGGACGCCGGAGCACAAATCCCAAGTACTTAAACTGGTCTATCCGTTTGACCATACGACTGTCTACACAGGTGTGCTATCTACATGCACAAAGAAGGGTGAGCCGCCGGGAAGAAGGGTGGGTGCAGTCGGAAGACGAGCGCTGCTGCTATGTTATTTTACACTAGCAGCAGCATTATGCTGAGGCTGCGCCTATTCGGGCAGCGCACTACTCCCTACGTATATTTCGTTATTATCTTTATTGTGCCCATAATGTTATTTAATTTTTCTTGTTATGTAGTTGTGTGCTTGTCTGAATAAATCTATTTTCTTTCTTCTTCTTTCTTCTTTCAAAGTGGTCATAGCCACTTTGGGCGTGTAGATAGCGGGTCCTTTAAGAAGAACATGCCTACTTATAAATAAGCCTCTGCCCCTCAGACGTTTCCAACTTATCGTACAATGGCTGTCAGTGGTGCTGTCTGTCTCTGGCTACTGCTCTTTTAGTGGCACGTTTGGCGGATCTGTACACCGGACCGTCGCGATTTTCATCAGAGTTAGACGCTTGCTACTTTACCAGCACATGTGTGGATATAAAGTTCTTTAGCTCTGTACCTTTGTGTTAAATTTTATCTAAATTGGTCGACTCGTTTGAGCGTGAAAGAGGAACAAAAAAATACACAAACTTTTACACTACATTAAGAAGCCAAAGCAGTACACAGATGAATCCTACACAGATAATATATACCAGATCTATCTTTACCTATATATCCGAGTTACTCGGCTCATGAACCGAGTACCGAGGCCGAGTACGAGTAGTAAAAAACTGCCGAGTATCCGAGTAACGAGTACTGGGCAGAGTACTCGGCGCATCTCTAGTTATTACTATGTACGTACAAACGATAAATAGTGTATACACACGATTCAGCTATTAAACATCGTTTATAAGTAAGAGGAACAGTTTATGCATGAATAAACTAAGAGAAAATACGTCGACATAAGGACTCTGCCGTTTTTACGTCGATAAGCATTTTATTCACTCAGAAGTTCAACTGTTTTTTCCATATTCATTTGTTTTTCCGGAGTTGAAACTTTTTCCGATGTTTACTAGATTCGTATTCAGCATCAGTCTGAAGTTGATGAACACATTTAGAATTTCAAAATCGTTATACATATTAACTGTGGGGTGTCAAAACAGAACATACTTAGGTACTGCAAATAAAAGAAATGATAGAGAGTTATTTTCAGAATGTCTGTCCAGTTTTGCGTAAAACATCGACAGAATTGTGCAACGTTGTACCTAACGACTTTTTATGTTATGTATGATAGAGAAACCACGAAACGCTATATAACGCGTGACCCGACGAGGCTCGCACTTGCCTGATTGTTTATATTATTTGTTTATTAACTTTATATTATAAAGATTAGGTACACAATCAATTACAATAAATAAAGACTACATTAATTAAAATTATTAATACCAATAATGGTTTCAATCATAAATATCCCTCACAATATCTCAAACATACCGACAATACATCCCTTCATTCATCGTGTATTCGTTTATTATTTTCTGTATTCTTCTTGTACAGAAAACTTCGTTGTCAGTATTTACATAATTCGTAATAATTGTGTGTACGGAAATAGAATGTAGGTCGCTACAATTCTTGTGAATTAATTTTGTATTCGAAGATACAATAATGTACCTCTATACCTACGTTATATCTGCGTCCCGCGGTTTCACCCGCGTAACTCCCGATCCCGTGGGAATAACAGAACCAATTAGGCACGTTAAGCAGTTGGTCCCGGTTGTTATCTCAGATAGCAGTCGTTAGGTCAAGTTAGAGGCCTTAGGGCGACCTGAAACCTCTAACACTAGGTGAGCCACACCACTACACGAAAAGATGAAGAAGAATCAGGATTAAATGTAGGCTATGTTACTTCTCGATAATGTATATTTCTTTTGGTCAAAGAATGTTTGAAATCGGTCCAGTAGTTTTTGAGTTTATTCATTACAAACATACACACACACACGCACACACACAAAAATACAAATCTTTCCTCTTTACAACATTACTATATAATTATATTGTAGACTAGCTGTGCCCGCGACTTCGTCAGCGTTTTTCGGACTACCTACCCATCGCTGTGCAAAAGTCTACACTTGAACGGACGATCAGGGAAGTCTGTTGCTGAGCAGAAGAGAATCATGGCAGAGTCTATTTAAGTGTAGATTTTTCACAGCGCAGCGGTAAGTAACGTGTTGCATGCTTATTCACATTACTTATTATAAGAAGTAGCCTTTATCGAAAATATAAAAAAAATCAAAACCCGACTTCGAAAATAAGGTCAAAACAATAAAAATAAGCTCTCCTACATACAGTGCAACCGACTTATCTGTTATGTAAGCTAAAGTCGGGCAGTTTAACTACATGATATCTTTTTTTTTACGTGGGTAATGCGCCTTATGCACCGTCAGGCCACTCTCGTTGGGCTCCCTACCATAGGTTTATAATCTAAACCCCCATGGTGTCCCTCGCTCCACAAGGGTCGAGGCCAGTGAGAATTCCTCATGGACTACATCCCGACAACGGCGGCCTTTCCAAGCCTCATCTCTGCCTCTGCCCGATAGACAATCCCTCTCCATCTCCCCTCCCTCGGCACGATCACGCCATCGTCTCGAGGTCCCCAAAGCCGGTGATAAAGCCCCCCACCGAGTTCACCACCAGAGGCTGAAGTGATTTTTTATAGTGGTTGTCTTCCACGCGGCCCCTTTCTTGCGGAAAGGACCCCCGAGCCCGCTGACGCGGGATTACGGAGCCAGGCCAGGCAAGCCCGGCTTCCCACGTCGTGCGCCTCTTAGCTTGCAGCTACTGAGTCCCCTCACAACGGCAAGGTGGGCGACCATCTGGAGGGTAAAACGTAACGTCGTGTCCGGGACTCGGGACTCGAACGCGCAGCCCTCGAATCGGAAACCATCACTCGGCTCGGCAGGCCACCGTTCCTTAAAAAGGGAATGCGGTCTGTGATTCGAACGCGGAACCCTCGACTCGGAATCCACAACTGCCATCGTGCCACGTAAACTACATGCAATCTGCATCTACCCAGTAAAACTGCCCGATTACAGCTATATTTTTTAATCATTTTTATTGCATTTTCGACTGCTACTAAAAATTATCAAAATTGTAACCGTAACTTTAATCACTGAGGGACTTTTGAGAAGGTGGTTTCAGGGGGTCCATCAATTTGTACTTAGTTCTTTATAAGCCGATTCTATTGATGGAAGTCCAAAAATTAGTAATTTACAGCATTATGGGATGCTATTCTGCTTATCATTCCGAAGGTTCTCATCAGATCTTCACCAACAATTTATGGGACCAACTCGGGACTCTCACTTTCCAAATAATAAAAAAAGAATGTTCGAAACCGGACTTTATTTGTCGGAGTACGGTGTGAACATATTCACATACAAAAAGCCATCAATATACGGGTAGAATTGAGCAGCTCCTCTTTTTTTTAAAGTCGGTTAAAACCAGCCATTATAAAAAAAATCCGTAAGTCCGAAGGATCCGGATATGTGGAGAGACATAGGTATACGGTATTTTAGGAATTTCCTGCAAAAAAACTGGATATCCGGTTTTTTTTATTTTCGACCGGATATCCGGTTAATCATGTGTTGATTCCACACAACATACTTCTTCAATACAACATTCAAACTAATTAGGTAAAAACAGAAAAAACACTTTTTACGGATAAAATATCCGGATAAAAAGTACCCTATATGTTAATCGGGGTCTAAATCTATCTGCGTACCAAATTTGGTCAAAATCGGATAAGCCGTTTCTGAGATTAGCGGGCACAAAGGCACACACAAACAGACAAACAGATAAACAGACAAACAGACAAACAGACAAACAGACAAACAGACAAACAGACAAACAGACAACCAGAAAAATAGAAAAATAGGTTCTACTGCGTTAATAGATACCCCTACAATTTATCTTTTTTTTATATCTTCCAAAAACAGACACCGTTAAGTTACGATTTTATTATATGTATAGAAGAAGAAGATAGATTTAGATTACAATAGAAATAAGTCCCAAATTAACTATCTCTCTCTCACCCGAGCGATGTTCCCGGTTGCCCGGGGTCCTCTAATCCCCCTTTTTTTAGGGTCGGTGCAGTAGGAAAGTCATTCATTGACCATACCTTATGCAAATAGATTTGTCAATATTTTTAAGGCCGGCCGCCTGCCTGACACCAACCCTCCTAGGGACCAAGCAGTTTATCCGCCACCGCGTGAGGAGAACTTAAGGTTTTATAGTCGCCCTGAGATCCCTTAATCGCCTTTTACGACACCCACTGGAAGAGATAGTAGGGTAACCCTACCTATGCTATGTCGGGGTACACGGCTAAGTTTCCATCTACCTTTTTACCAAAATTAATCCATACAGACAGACAGAGTTACTTTCACATTTATAATATTAGTAAGGATTGTTACTTAGGTATTAACCTCTTTGTTTGCGTTTGCCCACGTTTTGCGGTCTAGTCATATAAATAGGTATTCTTTAGGTGTCTATACCTATTTATCCAGTTTCTAGGTTCAGTGTGGGTGTGGTGTCTAGATAAAATAATTGTAGCAATCAACACTAGCTGTAAGGCCCTCGACAGACTGAGACGAAAAGTTGCGCGACCGATACGTGACTTCACTGGATTATAAATATATTTATTATTTTTAAACCTTAATTAAGCGATATATACAGCTGTTAACCTTTGCCTTAGTCAAATACGAACTGTCTTCTTTGATTATCGACGACAAACATATTCAAAAATAATGTGATAGGATTTTTGCTGTTATACGGGTTAGATCCCCAGGAGGGGTACCTACTCAAAATTGTTACCGGAATTGAAATCATCATTAATAGCTTTATTCATAAACGTGGAGTAAGTACGGAGTAGTAAACTGCTTTGTCTTTTTCCGTGACAAGAACTTTCAAAGTTGACAGACATAAATAAAAGTGGTAAAATTACTCCGAACTTATTCCACGTTTATTAATAACTAGCTGCGTCCCGCGGTTTATCCCACGTAAGTCCCGACCCCGTGAAAATATCGGGATCAAAAGTAGCGTTACTCAGGGTGAATGTAGCTTTCTAATGGTATTAGTGGAGATAAGTTTTCAGTGAAATGCGACCTTTAACTTTTAAAATAGTAGTATTGATACCTTCGATCATATATAAACTATAGATACACGGTCCCATACAAAGTCGAAATCAAAAAACGGCACTACTTCAACGCTTACTTATACGGACATAGTACAGTTTAATGTAAACCTTAATCACTGGCCAATAAGGTTGTAAAACACTTATGCACGACTGACAGCGATATGCCTTGTTTCGCTGTAACCGGCTGAAATATGCCTTGTTTTGACGGCTCCATTTCTAGAGCGGCGACCGTGCATCTATGTAGGTTATATATGATCGAAGATTGATACATCATTATTTTGTATGTGGGTACAAATACTGACAATAATTACTCTAATAAATTCGCTAAAATGCTTATTTTTTTTAAAATTTTCATATTGCTGAAAACACTCGCATTGTCATTACGAATCTTATGCTAAAATCCATTGAACTTTTCAGGCTACAGAGACTGCAACGAAAATTGGATACATACTCTCGAAAAACATAATCCGCATTCGGCAGTCGGGTAAAAAGCTAAACCCAGCTGCGCTGCCGCTTAGTTTATCTCAATTTCCCAGGGTCTCGCTCGAACGTCGCTCTAAATAACCCTATTCATTTGCAATTGAATACGATTTTATTTTCTCCTTTTGAATGCTGAATAAAATGTCGCACTGAATCCCTTGTGTAGGTTGGTAGGTACCTTAACATGTCAGTTAGGATTATTGTAGGTCGACGTTAGGCGATGGACAAACCAAAGAGAAATAAGACGTTGGAACTTCGTCTCATAATTGTTCGATTTGTCTTGAGAAAGCTTAATAATTTTTAGAAATATTGCAGTTTTGCTAAAGCTTTTGAAGTAACCTAAGTCAGAAATGTGTTGCCAAATTACCTACAACCAATTTCTAGAGAAAAATCTAGAAATGCTGAGCCGATGTTCAAACGTTTTAGTTAAATACTTGCTAGGTATTTATTATTAAAATCATTTTATTAGAAACTCGGGTCTAGGTCGCGTTGTAGATAACCATTGTAATAAATTACCCCGACGTTTCGGCAAACGGGTCACACCTACTGTAGTCACGAGAAGACTCACAACACAATCGTGAACAGAAATCGGAAATCGTGTAAATTTAAAAAGTGTATTAATAATATCTCTAGAATATCGTCCTAATCCTAACTATCACCAATAAGAAAGTTTTCATCTGTACTAATCTACATCTACATTAATATTATAAAGAGGAAAGATTTGTATTTTTGTGTTTTTGTGTGTATGTATGGTTGTAATGAATAAACTCAAAAACTACTGCACCGATTTCCAAAATTCTTTCACCATTAGATAGCTACATTCATTGAGTAACATAGGCTACTTTTGATCCCGATATTCCAACGGAATCGGGACTAATGTGGGTGAAACTGCGGGACGGAGCTAGTACTTTATTATCACTGTAGGTCGAGGCAACTCGTAAACCAGAGACGACAAAGTTTTGACAGAGTGCAGTCAGAACTTATAACTTCAGAGGAAACTTTTGTCATAAATTGTTAATTTTAATGCTGTAAATAAAATTTATTTTCGACTTAAAATGTTTTATGAGTGGCTTAGAACCATTCGATGTGATCGATGCAATTTATTAAGTTATTATTTAGGACACTTTTTTATTTGTTACGATTTCGTGATTTGACGCAAAGGACTTGCTGAAGAAAACTGCATGAGCACACACTCTGTATCTTCTAAGATATTAATGAAATGTTTTGTTCGACTGATTGATTGACTGACTGAACTCTATATCAACGCACAGCCTAAACCGCTGGTCCTAGAGACATGAAACTTGGAGAGTGTGCTCTTTGTGATGTGTAGGCATCCACTAAGAAAGGGTTTTTTGAAATACCACACCACCTAAAAGGGGGTCCAATTTTGTATGTAACTTTTTATTCCCTTAATCAATGGTCATGAAAATTGGTACCCATACAGTAGGGGGGAAGATAATCCTAATCTTATTCGTATCCTATTAGTGATGATAGGATCTATGATGTAGCAGACTCATCTAGAAGAAGGAAGACAGCAGTGGAACAAGATCCACCTATGAGCTAGTGGAGGTGGAGATTAGTGGCTGCCCCGGTCTACGTATCGGAACACGTACGAGTGCGCGCTACGACTTGGACCGCGGTAACACGCCACCGAAGCCTCCCACTAAAACTATTCTTAAGAGCATCATTAGTAGGCAGTAGGTAAACCTAAGCAGTATGTATGTATACTGTACCCCTACCATGAGTTAAATACCCCCGACGTACATATAGCTAGACGTCACATGTACCTCGATTTGTATTGAAACTGAGCGTGCCGACTGTTTGATACGTACTGTGACGTCACAGCCACAGGAAATATGGTTCCTGCCTTTGGGTGCTCGATTTTTTTTGGGATTTCGCATTTACTATATCATGCAACGAGGCATTTAACGAGGCATTTTATTAATTTGTTCGGCAACTATAGACGCGCGAGAACTGCCAGTTGGCACAGACTACCGTAACGTTTTGTCACGGGTTTTCACGTTTTCTGACACGCGAAGGACATGAATTCGCGTGGTCTTGCTATATGTATGTGTATGGTAAATAAAACTGTAACGTATGCAGTCTGCGCGCTTTCGTAGTACTTGGAAGGATGGTATTGTACGTACGTTCAAGCGCATGAATGAAACCGGACGATAACGTATCAAACAAAAGTGCTAATATCGCGACCGGTGCGGCGGCAGGGAACAAACGCTTCAAGGTAAAACTGTTAACATTACATTGCCCGTATTAAGTATCAACTCATGGTAGGGGTACAGTATACCACTGAACAGATCTCCCCTGAAACTATAGTGTTGAATAAACAACGCGAACGTCGAACGGAATTAATTGTGGCGTAAATGAACATAATGGCGGGTTTCAGCCACGCTCGGCGCCCCATACTGAAATGAAACTATACAAGTACGCTGGAATTGGTATACCATACAAAATGACATTAGATCTTTATGATTAATTTTTGAATTGAAAGTGATGGTCACCATCACTTTCAAAAGAAAACGCGCGCAACATGGCGCAGATCAAATAGGCACAAAAATGAGTTCGCTATGACCTGTCCAGCGACTTGTACAGTGGAGGTCAGTGGCGCCCGTTGATGCGAGATTGATAAACAAGGCTCGGTTGCTAGGATACGGGAGATTTTACAGTTGGAGGTACACGGAGACAAAGCATTAGGAAGATATTAAAGCCTGTTCGGAGCTGAGATATATTTGCTGCCGTCTACGCGTCTGCGGTGCTGAGACTGGAGAGTTTAATTGTATATGTGGTGGTTATATGTAGATAGATAGATATATATGTATGTATATCTTTATTTATACAAGACATACATAGGAAACTTATCAAACACTGGTACAAAAATAAACTAAAAAAAAGCTTAAAATTAAGGTGCACAAATGGGCGGCCTTATCGCTGAGAGCGATATCTTCCAGGCAACCTTTTGATGGAGTAGAATTGTAATAGTTACATATATACTACATGATGGTAAGAGGTACCTATATAATTATCTTTATACCACTCACAATCTTAAAAGCTTATTTTATTCACGCAAAACAGTGAATAAAAAGGACTTTTACTCACGCTGTTTGGTTTTTGAATTTAGAACACAATTTACTCGTCGTCCATCTAACTAAATGCATATACAACCTCCTTGCGTGAAAAAAAACTTGATACAAACTCCTTGCGCTAAGAATACTCGACATACAAATTCTTTTTAGGGTTCCGTACCAAAAGGATAAAAACGGAACACTTTTACTGATACTTTGCCGTCTCCAGGCTTTATCTCATAAACTGTGATAGCTAGACAGTTGAAATTTTCACAGTAGATGTATTTCTTTAGCCGCTATAACAACAAATATATAAAAAAAACATTTAAGGACCACTCAACAACGTGATTTTGACATAAAAACGCAACGATACTGCGATGTATTTTTACCACTAGCACTTTTTACCATCTAGTGATGAATTGAGACTGGCGGATTGGTTGCCGGTCTAGTGTTCTTTTCAGGGTTCTGTACCCGATTGTGATAGTGGTGCGGAAACCTTCGTACGCGACGCGTCCGACTCACACTTGACCGTTTTTTTTCTCGTAGTCATGGTATAAAGTATATGTACCATGACTACAACTAGTATGTTAGAATCCTTCACTTGCTCGTGATTCATCTACGGCCCTCGCACTAAATCCGTCTTTTATTCACTAGTTGCATAATATACTATTCTGCTACCTGGGCATTCACCAACCTGGACATTTTGCACCCACTGGACATTTTGTAACTTGGACATTCTGCACCAAATTCAAATTCAAAATTCATTTAGAACGTAAATTTTACACACATACGTACGTTTTGAAACGTCGAGATTTTATTTTACTGTGGTTTCGGAACGCGCCCTCCGATGAGAAGAAACCACAAGAAACTCATGGGCTTTTTTTTTTCAATTATTTTTTTTATTATGTGTTATATTACAATCGTCAAAATACAGCTGTAATTTAAACAGGAGCAGTTAACAATCATGTCCATGGATTCTTTTCATCAAAATATTTAGACGTGCTATAGTACGCCTTATTACACAATTTAAGTTTAATATATTTTTTGAATCTTGTAATGGACATAATGAACCAAAACAATCTCTACCCATAGCGATAGTAAAATCACTCCTTGGGTGTGCTGGGTATGCTTTCCTCTTAAACTCTTTCCTCTTAGCTTTAAGAGGAAAGCATACCCACTTGTTCTCTATACAAACGTAGTCGACTGTTTCCTCCATGGAGTGGTATATTTGAACCGACAGAAAACAGATTCGTATGCAAAAGCCTAATGACTAAATGCACGGTCACGCTCACGCACATACACATTGAGCGAGAGTACTAACTTACTAACCATGTGAAATTCGAACTTTCGCATACAAATTCAATTCCAGTGGTTCAAAAATACGAAATGGATCAAGACATGAATAATATCTGCCATGACCATGCCCGTTATAAGGGTTCCGTTTTTTGCCATTTGGCTACGGAACCCTAAAAACATAGGTAAGGTCTGTCATAGGTCATGGCAGAATAATGTCTCTAATGTCTTTATCCAGGGAGGAAACAGTCGACTACGTTTATATATAAATATGGAGAATGCGTAGATAATAAGATTATAGATAAGTCGGAAAGCACAATAAGGCGATAAAAGTAATAGAAACCGACGCGACGACGACATGTGTCACAAATTATCGTTTGATTAGCAGATTGCGTGACTAGACGTAGGCTAGACTAGACTAGGCACTAGATCTAGATCTAGGTACCTCTCCTCTTTAACCTTACTTTTAGGGCCTAATCAATCATCCTTCAGATACTTTTTCGATTATTTGTCGTTACATACATAGGTACAGACAAACACTTAATTCCTACCAATTAAAATATAGCTAAACTTAGGTATATTAACTAATCAACTTTTATTAATATAACAAACACTACACAATACAAAAATTAAACTAAAGAAAAAATTCTATTGACCAAGTCCATTACGGCCAAAAGTGCCATTTACGCTGGCTGCGTTTCCCCTCTGAATGGCCAAAGAAAGATTTTGCGCCAAATATACGCCAGACTGAGGGTCATGGCCCTTCTCACGGAGGCGTCGCCCTATCTCAAAAATCAACCTCTTAGCGTCAGAACCCCACGGGCCAGAGGTCTCGACGGCAAACGGGAGAAAATCATACGCCGATTCCAGGCAAGCGTATTTGAGCCGCTTGGCCCGAGATGCCGTCTCCGCACCCGCACCCGCCACTTGCTGAGTTGCAGAAAGGTGGCAAGCGGCAAAGGTGCTTACACAAGTGGCATCCCAAATCATGCAGCGCCCCTTCTGCCAAGGAATCAGCGTAAGACCATCCGGTCGATTACCGTCGGAACGAGATAGACCGGGTGGCTCCAACACGCAGGGCACTTCGGGTCGTTTCGGGTCGCGTAGGTACATAAATAGTTTTTTTTATAATCGATAGAATGAGTGTTTGACCACAATCTGACGTGATGGTAAATTATTTTACCAACATGTAGGTAAGATTCTGGTTTAGGTATTTTTACCTTATATGATGGTTAATTTACCATCATATAACATTGTGGTTGAGGCGATTTGATTTCTCATATTATGAAGTAACACGCTCTGTGCACGGTCATCTAGAACAGGGGTTCCGAACCTGTTTTTTGTCTATCGCCCACTTTGAGAATAAAATGTTTTTAGCGCCCCCCTTTTTCACCTACCTAAAAACCACTGTAACTACAAATGAAATTAATTATTGTAAGCTATATTAGCGGAGATTAAACAACTTTCACTTTGAAACGGAGCGACCTATTGACATGGTTTTGCCCCATTTTTTTCTGGGTCTCTTCCCGTTAGGCCTGCAGCGCCCACAAGGGGGGAATATCGTTATCGTTATCACCTACTTTGGGAACCCCTGATCTGGGAGATTGGGAGACGACAGTGGAACAAGATTCGACCCATCTTCCTCAAGAGCTACACCGGTCTACGAATCGGATGACGGACGAGTTCTCTATATTTACTGTAGGACCTTCCTTCATGCGGGTGAAACCCCGGGGCACAGCTATCAAAAAACATAATAACATCAATGAAGAGAGTTCTTTCAGTACGCCATTCTTCAGAGTATTAAATATTAAAACCTCTTCTGATGTCACCTCAACGCTCGAGCGTTATTTATTATCTGTGGTTCCAATCATTTGGAAACTTTTTGGCGGGAAAGCAGAAATGTCACGTTCTCTTTGCTAGATTTTTTTTCTTTGTGTTGCTAAAATAGTTTTTTAGAGCGAGGGCGAGGCGAATCCGATTTTTTGATTTAGAATTTTCTTTGTGGAATGGATTTTTTGGAATATGAATGGTAAATAAGCGGGAGGAAAATGGCTAAAACGGTTTTTGCTTATGTATGTCTTTATCCGACTGCCAAGAAGAGGTTAGGTATGTTTTTTTTACGAATTTTCACGATTTTTTATTGAACCCGTTGACATCTAGGTACTCGTGACCAAGAGGGCTGTTAAGACCTCGAAACGTTGGGCGTTAAAACATGCTAATACTTTAATATAAACTTCCTATTAATACTATAGACGCGAATATTTGCAAAGTCCCTATGTATGTACGTGACTTTGTTACTCCTTCACGCAAAAACGACCTAACCGATTGCGATAAAACTTGGAACATAAATAGGTAGGTGACATTTTTATCCAGATATTTCCGAGGTATCGGGATTCCCTCAGATCCCTTAGTCGCCTTTTACGACACCAACTCGAAGAGAAATGGTAACCCTATTCTATGCCGGGGCTACACGGCTACACTGCTACCTACATACGTGTAGACAGATACCTACCCTCCCAAATCTATCGACCTCATTAAAACTTAAACTCCGCAACTTCACTCGTACAATCTAAAATAGACCCTGTTGTTGAAGACATAAGGTACAGGGTAACCGACCAGTTTAATGAAATTTTCTGACTAAAGATCTTACAAATCTATTCGAGTTAGAAAGAATAAGATTTTATTTCATAGAGACGCGTGCTGATACCGAATTTAGTTTTAAAAATACTATTGAAGATTTTTTTATATTAATCTTTTTAATTCGCCGGTTACATGTTTTGGATTTTTTTTGAATAAATTTAACGTTTATATTACAATCTTATTTAATTTGTTTTTTTTTTTAAAGCTACGTTTATTTAGTTTTTAGTTTTAATTTTACAATTAAAACAGCAAATGTTAAATTAAAAAAACTTTACAAGCTGAAGGAAAAAATATGTTTTTTTTTTCATTAAACATCTTTGATTCTGGCTTATCTATTATTATCGGCGTTGAGGTCGGTCGGTTTGTACGTAGGTATATTGTATTATGTATTACATACAATTGATATTTATGTAAGGGATTTGTGTTGGATTGGTAGATATACCTACTATAGCTGTGTGCTACGGTTTTACTTACGCAGGCACACAATAAATTATGAGACCTAACGAAACTATGGAAACAAAATGTTCATATAACAGTTATGTATGCAGTAGTAGGTAGGAACCCAAAATAATTAGGCTATGTTACTTCTGGATATAGAGATAAAATATGGATATTGGATATATTGTGGATATTCTTGTGTAACTCGTGTGAATAAACGAATTTTCTGGATATACTTACCTACATTTTATCTACATCTACCTACACTAATATTATAAAGAGGAAAGATTTGTATTTGTGTGTGTGCGTGTATGTTTGTAATGAATAAACTTAAAAACTACTGTGCCTATTTCGAAAATTCTTTCACCGTTAAGGTATGAGTTGGCAACGGGCGACATGAGGCAACGACGTGTCGTGGCGAAACGTCGTCGCGACACACCTCATGTCACGCTTCACGCCACACACCTCATGTCGCGGTTTCTATGTATTTCTACGAAATTCCCTACGCTCGCTCGACGACGACGCGTCGCTGGCTTCGTGTCGCTGACTACGTAGGGAGTTTCATAGAAATACATAGATAAAAGTAGTGTCGCCGTGACACGTCGTCTGCTGCCGCCTCATGTCGCCCTTGGCCAAGTCGTACCTTTAGAAAGTTACATTCACCCTGAGTAACATAGGCTACTTTTAATCCTGATATTCTCACAGGATCGGGACTTACGCGAGTGAAGCCGCGGACGTAGCTAGTTATGAATAAATAAGCTCCAATGAACCTTTTAGTAAACATTAAAATCGGTCCAGCCTTTCCATCCTCACGAGAGCACAAATATAGGTATCTGCGCGTCATACTATCAAATAATATCATGAGGTAACCCTATTCTATGCCGGGGCTACACGGCTCAAACATACGTTCGTTACCTCTAGTACATAACATCTCAATTATACTCACATAGCCTTATTAAAAAACGTGGAGTAAGGTCGGTGTAGAGAGAACATGCTTACACACAGGTGTAAGCATGTTCTCACTACACCGACCTTACTCCACGTTTTTTCGTCTATAAATACGGATTTATAGACGAATCTGAGTGATCACTTTGGCCTGTGCTTTGGCTAAGCAACGCCCTGTCTCGCTCTTATTAGTGATTTTTAACGTCAATGAGAATGTGACAGACACATTACTTAGACAAGTATAATTACTTAGAATTGGCTATAAATACGAGTTTAGGTACTCGCAAGTCTTTTTCCGTGAAAAGAACTTTCATACCCTTATTAATAAACGGGAAGTAAGGTCGGAATAATTCGGTCGGTTTGTTTCTGTCTGTCAACTTTGAAAGTTTTTTGTCACGGAAAAAGACAAAGCATGTTTTCACTACTCCGACCTCACTTCACGTTTATTAATAAGGCTATCAAGTTTACAGACCGAGACCAGAGATTCCAACCTTACTCCCCGTTTATTAATAAGGCTAGTAGAGTCGTAGTCGAAACCTTCCCCAATCAACTAACCAAATAATCCTACAGTTTCATGCACAATTATCTAAAGAGAACCTTATGCCGTACCTTAGTAAATCCAATCAACCTGAGGTAAACCGCATTTAAACCGTTTATTCGAGGTTTAAACCAACAAAACGGGTTCCGAATCAGTAGGGATATATTGAGAACTCTGTTCCACTCTTCGAGTGTTCCACTCTTCGAGTGTTACAGAATTCTCAATATATCATCTTATTTTAACTTATTTCAATAGCACAACATTTACTCATTGAAGTAAAGATTACAATGCGCTACCTATTCAGTTTGCAAATTGCTCTACCGCTACTATAGGCGCTTTATAATCAATAACACAATATTAACTCATTTATGTAAAGATTACAATGCGCTACCTATTCAGTTTGCAAATTGCTCTACCGCTACTATAGGCGCTTTATAAACTAAATTGATACCTACCTAATTAATCCAAACTTAAAACTTTGTACTAATAAGTTTTAAATTTGAATTAATTAATTTAACTATCGTCTTAGCTAGACAACCAATAAAAATGCAATAAATACAAATTAAGTCATTTACTAGTTTTAATTAAATAATACAATAATATAATATTTACTAAACAAAACAAATCAAATCAAGATGTAAGGAATCAGAACCTAAAGATGTGTGCATGAATACCTTGGTTACTGTTCCAAACCGAATTTGAATACAGAGCAATGAAAGTTTACTTCTCAAAATACACTTTCGCATCATGGAAAATGCCATTGTCAATGGATTTAATTAGCTCGTGTAATTTCTTCCATTGCTCTGTGTCTGTATCGATTTGGAACTTTGTTCGAACCAAAGCCTTTAACCACACATCTTTAGGTTCTGTATCCTTAACATCTTCGGTTTTATAAACCTTTAGGTCTACATAGTAGTTCCCGCTGGTTGCCTTGTTTCTTTTTTCTTTCCCGTTTGCCACCGCGTTGACAAAAAAGGATGAAATCACCTTTGGTTTTTCAACGTCGTTGTTTTCGGGATGTTTTGCGCTGGCGCTGACGCCGAATATGTCAGCATCTCTTAGTTTTTTACTGTAACAAATAAATAATTATATTTTTAAATCATTATCATTGCACGACGTTACAGACAGCACAATCTAGCTCCAAACTAAGCACTAGGCTTGTACTATGAGTACTAAACAACGGATATACTACATTTTATACTTTTTGTAAATACATACATATGATACATAGAAAACACCTAGACCAGAAACAAATACTTATTTTTAAGCATAAATATTTGCAACCGGCGGGAATCGAACCCGCAACCTCCTGCATTGCAATCGGGCCTTCGCCCGCCACACCACAGAGGCTGTCGAAAGAGGAATTAAATTAACTAAAGCTTGTGAACGAAACAATGATATTGCATTGATAATTGTATCAGGCAATCATTCACTGTAATAATAGACACGCATCGAACCCAAGATAAAAATCTAATAGTATCAAATAAACTATAATATACCTTTTTGATGTTGACGCTATAGTCGAGGTGCGTTTTCTAGCTTTAGTGAGGTTCATAGGCGGGGGAAGATCAGATTCGTTTTCCTGATCATAATATTCAGAGTCTGATCTGAAACAAGGATACCATTGTTAGTATATAAATTTAGAATAATGTCACTTTTTACTGAAACAAACTAACAATTAAATAAATTTAGTTTTAGAAAACAAAAAAAAAAAAAATAAGATCTAAGAGAATAAGATGAGATAAGATTTATAATAAATAAAATCTATGAACGACACAGTGATATTGCTGTGATATAATTATATCAGGGCGCGTATTCTATAATTAAAATGCTTCAACTATGCTTCAGCTCTGTTCAATTTTCTTCGAAAACGGTTTACTATTTCTTGGTAATTTGGTAATAAATTACTTGCATTTCAAAAAATGGAGAACCGTTTTCAAAAAAAATAAACAGAGCTGAAATATAGTTGAAACATTTTAGTTCTAGAATACTTGCTCAGATAGGATTCGCTGCAATAATAGAAATCGAACAAATAAGTTAGTAAGACAAAATTCTAATAACTAGTAACTCAAATAAAGTATATTACCTTTTTGATATCGACATCACAGATGGTTTGCGTTTTCTAGCTGTTGATTTGGTGCGGTTTGTGGGTGCAGAGAGAACTGGCTCGTTTTCCCGGTGTTCGTATTCTGACTCTGACCTGAAACAAACAAACAAACATTGTTAGTTTAAGTTAGATTAATATTATTGGTTTAGAGCTTATAACTCTAGTAGTGTGTTAAACTTACATTTTCAATGAAGACAAGAACTTCTAAAACAGGTGCTACAGTCGTTTTCTTGCTTCTTGCTAGCAGGGATTGTAGCGTAGCAGTAGGTTCAAAGGCTTCTAAAACAGGTACTAGACTTGCTTCTTGCTAGCAGGCTCGCAGCCCAGCGTTCTAGTAGCAGGCAGGCTCAGTGTTTAACAACACGATCCTTGAATCGTTGTAGTAGACTTGAACTTCAAGTGTTGCCCGATTCATTGAAGTCTTCGTTGTGGATAAAATAAATCCAAAACATAGGGTTTATAACGCAAAACCTTTTGATAATCTACCGCATTTGAAAAACAATATAAGTTGATTGAATAAAGACAAATTTCAGTCACTTTTGTTTGTTCGTGTTATATCTAATATAAATTCGTTAAACTTCAATTTTCGAAATAATAAAATTATGAAGAGTATGTGAATTATTAGGGTTGGCACAAAATGTTGATGTATTACTTTGTAATTAATAGGTAAATATTATTCCAATATATAGTAAGCAATTTTATAATCATCGTTTTGTGACATCCATATTAGAAATTGATAGCTGAAGCACTTTTAACTAAATAGGTATGCTGAATAGACAACGGAAATAAGTAAAGTATATTTCGTAATATTTGATTACCTACATCCGTTTATTGCACTGGAAAAATTTTATTAGCATATCATTATTATTCATAGCTGTTCAAATATTATTTAGACAGTATGCTTAATACAAGGTGTTAATTAAAACTCAAGTAGGTAAGTCATTATTCTCTTACGATTTTTGTTCTATTTTATTTTAAACTGTGTTTAATATAAATAATTTGTGTTTTATTTACAGGTACCTAGCTATATAAATCAAATTTTATCTATTTTCATACAAAAAGAAAACAGAAGTTTAATCTGAATTTATTTGGAACTAATATTTTGAAAGAAAAAGGTGTGTATATGTGATGTAGTTAATTATATGAGCTATTTATTTTATTTCCTATTTATTTTTTTGAAAATTCTAACACATTTCATGTTTTATTTACAGATCTAAAACCAATTATCTATCAGATCTAAAAACAATAATGTTTTTTCATACAGAAGAAAAAAACACAAGTTTTATTTGAAATAAACTAATATTTTTAAATCTTGTAAGTACCTATGTGTTTAAAATACATACGTAGTTATATATTTTTTGTTGTAATATTCATCAGCATAACACTTATTTTCTTTTGTCAACAGATCGATTAATACCAAATTAGGATACATTGGAAGTTGGATAAAAGAGATTCGTTTGGCATGCAAAATAATTATTTTTTAATCCTTGTTCTCGAGATTTGCTAACAATAATCAGGTGAGTAATATAATAAGTAATAACATAATATTATTATCTATAATGATTATAATAATACATTTACTTATTTTGAATTTAATATATGTTACAGATTGGATTGAAACAGATAAGTTTACCTTTGATGAGCGATTTCTTTGGAATCATAAGTACCTACTTAGTTCGGATGGTGCATGAATATCAAGATATTTTAGGTAACTCTATCTAATTATAAGACTAGTTATAACTCATAGTATTATCATTGTAAAAGCTAAGTGTTTAATTTAATTTACTTAAAGTGAATATTTAATACTAGCAGCGCTCTGCGGTTTCACCTACAAAGGTCTGAGCTGTAGGAATATCGGAATAAAAAGTAGTAAGCAATTTTATAATCATCGTTTTGTGACATCCATATTAGAAATTGATAGCTGAAGCACTTTTAACTAAATAGGTATGCTGAATAGACAACGGAAATAAGTAAAGTATATTTCGTAATATTTGATTACCTACATCCGTTTATTGCACTGGAAAAATTTTATTAGCATATCATTATTATTCATAGCTGTTCAAATATTATTTAGACAGTATGCTTAATACAAGGTGTTAATTAAAACTCAAGTAGGTAAGTCATTATTCTCTTACGATTTTTGTTCTATTTTATTTTAAACTGTGTTTAATATAAATAATTTGTGTTTTATTTACAGGTACCTAGCTATATAAATCAAATTTTATCTATTTTCATACAAAAAGAAAACAGAAGTTTAATCTGAATTTATTTGGAACTAATATTTTGAAAGAAAAAGGTGTGTATATGTGATGTAGTTAATTATATGAGCTATTTATTTTATTTCCTATTTATTTTTTTGAAAATTCTAACACATTTCATGTTTTATTTACAGATCTAAAACCAATTATCTATCAGATCTAAAAACAATAATGTTTTTTCATACAGAAGAAAAAAACACAAGTTTTATTTGAAATAAACTAATATTTTTAAATCTTGTAAGTACCTATGTGTTTAAAATACATACGTAGTTATATATTTTTTGTTGTAATATTCATCAGCATAACACTTATTTTCTTTTGTCAACAGATCGATTAATACCAAATTAGGATACATTGGAAGTTGGATAAAAGAGATTCGTTTGGCATGCAAAATAATTATTTTTTAATCCTTGTTCTCGAGATTTGCTAACAATAATCAGGTGAGTAATATAATAAGTAATAACATAATATTATTATCTATAATGATTATAATAATACATTTACTTATTTTGAATTTAATATATGTTACAGATTGGATTGAAACAGATAAGTTTACCTTTGATGAGCGATTTCTTTGGAATCATAAGTACCTACTTAGTTCGGATGGTGCATGAATATCAAGATATTTTAGGTAACTCTATCTAATTATAAGACTAGTTATAACTCATAGTATTATCATTGTAAAAGCTAAGTGTTTAATTTAATTTACTTAAAGTGAATATTTAATACTAGCAGCGCTCTGCGGTTTCACCTACAAAGGTCTGAGCTGTAGGAATATCGGAATAAAAAGTAGTCAGCTATCTATACATCGGTTTTGCACGAAAGAGTAACAAACATTCATTCATACATACTTTGCGTTTATAATATCGTTAGGACTAGGATAGGATTGGAATAATATTAAGATAAATTTAAAAAAATTAATAATGCCTTTTTGTTCAAGTTGTAATGTTACTGTAAATAAACGATTATGGACAGGACACTTGCGCAACAATACACATAAAAACAATTGTTTGATTCCATTATACAATAATATTGAAATAATTAATAGTGCATTTAAAAACCGTATTATAAGTTATAAGATTAGTGCTATTAATGACCAAATAAATAGCATTCCTGATCAATTTCTTGTTAATGTTCAGGAACAAATAAAAAGTTTAATTAACCAATCTTTACAAGTTCATACAAATATTAAGATTAATTTAGAATTATTTTCTTTTTTTCTGTTGTTTAAAAATAACCAACAAGAACTAAAATCCTTTTCTACAAAAAATTATGCTATTCATGCTAACTATGATTTTGAACATTTATATAACTCTTGCATTGAAATATTAAAAACGAAAGTTCAAGAATTCGAAGAAAAAGACAGCGGATGGACATTTTTATCCAACTCTCATGTTGAAATAAATATTAATAAATACAACCCTCTTAGTGGTTCAAAATTTTTGGTTTTACCAAAAACCATACAAGCTAAAAAAGCTTGTTTGAACATTAAAAATAGAGACGAGTGTTGTTTTTTATGGTGTATTGTTGCTGCATTATATCCAACAAGAAAACACCCTGACAGGGTTTCATCATATCCACATTTTAATGAAGTTTTAAAAATCGATAACATATCATTTCCAATAACCTTTTCAGATATAAGGGTTTTTGAATCAATTAATCCTTCAATAAATATTTTCGTATACGGACTCAAAAATGGAAAAACTATTATAGGACCTCTTTATAAGTCGAATAAAATTAAACCCAATAGTATAAGAGTTCATTTATTGCTCTTGGAAAATGGTGTTACTTATCATTACTGTTTAATTAAAGATTTACCCCGTCTTGTTAGATCACAGATAAGCAAACATCATGGTAAATTATATTTTTGCGAAATGTGTTTGTTATTTTTTCCTACTAATGATCAGTTTAAAACTCATTTGTGTGGAGGGGTTGCAACAATTCTACCCGATGAGGGATCAATTTTAAAATTCAAAAACTATGATAGAAAACAAGATATACCGTTTGTTATTTACGCCGATTTCGAAACATTACTCGAACCAATTTCCGGTGACGAATTCGACACCGGTAATACGTCCTATTTACAACATCACGTGCCTGCAGCGTTTGCTTATAACATAGTATGTTCCGTAGATAATACCTATAACCAATTTAAAAGTTATCGTGGTAAAGATTGTGTTTCGCAATTTGTCAATTGTATTGAAGAAGATGCAAAAAACATTTTTAGAATTTTATCTAAAAAAGAATCTATGATTTTTACAGAAGATGATGCTATTGATTTTAAAAATTCTATTAAATGTTATATATGTGAAACTTTCTTATGGAACGATAGGGTTAGAGATCATTGTCACTTAACAGGTCGTTATCGAGGCGCTGCACATCGACATTGCAATCTGCAACATAAAGTACCAAAATTTATCCCAATATTCTTTCATAATTTATCAGGATATGATTGTCATTTATTTATCAAAAAGCTAGGAGAAACTCGTGGACCTATAAAAATAATACCTAAGTCTAAAGAAAAATATATGTCATTTTCAAAGTTTATCTACATAACTGATGTAGATTACATTCAGTTAAGATTTTTAGATTCATTTAACTTTTTAGGAACTAGTTTAGACAAACTTGCAAAAACTATGCACGTTAGCGATTTAGTAAATCTGAGATCACATTTTCCTGATGATAGAAAATTTAACTTGTTAACGAGAAAAGGTGTGTACCCATATAACTATATGACTAGTTGGAAATGTTATGAACAAACCACTTTGCCTACAAAGTGCGATTTTTATAACTCATTAACTAATGAAGATATCAGCACTGCAGATTACAATCACGCTCTTACAGTTTGGAATGAGTTCAATATTAATAATTTAGGTGAATATACTGATCTATATTTAAAAACGGATGTAATTTTATTGACAGACATATTCCAAAATTTTCGCAAAACGTGTAAAAAACATTATAAACTTGATCCTGCGTTTTACATAACAACTCCAAGTTTATCTTTTGATGCAATGTTGCTTAAGACAGGCGTTCACTTGGAACTCGTGTCGGACTTGGCTATCGTTAGAATGATACAAAGTGGTATTAGAGGTGGGCTTTGTATGTGTTCACACCGATATGCTAAGGCTAACCATAAATATATATCCGATTTTAATTCATCAGATCCAAATTGTTATATAGTATACCTTGATTGTAATAACCTTTATGGATTCAGCATGTGTCAGTATTTACCTTACTCAGGTTTTAGATTCTTAAATAAAAATGAATTGGATAATCTAGACATTGAAAATGTTTCTGATTCTGCTAAATGGGGATACATTTTAGAAGTTGATCTCATTTATCCTAAACAATTATTCAAAACCCATGACGACCTACCCTTTCTTCCTGAACGGTGTACAGCGCCGGGGTCGAAAACAAAAAAATTAATTGCAAATTTATATAACAAGTATTATTATGTAATTCATTATGTGCATTTAAAGAAATGTATAGAACATGGTTTAGTATTAACTAAAATCCATAGAGCTATTACATTTAGACAAGAACCTTTTTTGAAAAAATATATAGAATTAAACACTCAGTTAAGACAAAAAGCAAAAAGTGCATTTGAACAAGACTTTTTTAAGTTATTAAACAACAGTGTTTTTGGTAAAACCTTAGAAAATACTGAAAACAGAGTCACTGTTCACTTAGTTAATCAGTGGAATGAGAAAACTAATATTACAAAAAAAATGAAAACTGCTGAGAAACTCATAGCTAACCCTTACTTTGAAAATGCATATATTTTATCTGAAAATTTAGCTGTTATACAAATGAGACCTAGTCAAGTTATATTAGATAAACCTATTTATATAGGCTTTACAGTTTTAGAATTGTCTAAAGCACATATGTATAACTTCCATTACAATATAATAAAACCATTTTATAAAGATAAAGTAAGGTTGTGTTACACTGACACAGATTCGCTTATATATGAAATTTTTACATCTAACTTTTATAGTGATATGAAATATCACTTTTTAAAATATTTTGACACTAGTAATTACGAAGAGGAAAATGATTTTCATTTACCTTTGCTCAATAAAAAAGTTCCTGGGTTATTTAAAGATGAAATGGGTGGCAAACACATTACGCATTTCATTGGTTTAAGATCAAAACTGTATGCTATAAAGACTTCAAATAAAATCATTAAAAAAGCAAAGGGAGTCAAATCAAGTGTGATTCGAGACCTAAGTTTTTCTGAATACGAAAATGTTTTATTGAATAGTGAAATAATACGTAAAAAAAATATTATGTTCAGATCAATAAAACATGAAATTTTCACACAGAGTGTCGATAAAATTGCTTTGTCAAGTAACGATGACAAACGCGCTATATCTAAGAATAAAATTACAACTCATGCTTGGGGGTATTATTCATTTATTTAACACTAGTTATGGTTTCACCTGAGTGATTTCGGGATCGGGATGTGGGATCGAGATAAAAGGTAATCTGTCTTTCTCCAAGGTTTCACTAAATCTTAACCAAAATTCATCAAAATCGGTTTAACATGTAAAAAAGGTAACAGACAGACAGACAGACAGAGTTACTTTGGATTTATAATATTAGTGGGAAATAAAACTTTATTAAGTTAAATAAATTAAAATAACCTATGTGTATAGATTCAAAAATACTTGTCTACTCATTTTATAAATGCTAATGTTTAGATGTTTGTTTTTTGCATGTTTGTGTTTTAACCACTCAAAAACTACTGAACGGATTGTTATGAAACTCGGTATGCAGATAGCTGGAGATATAGATTAAAACATAGGTTACATTTTATTCCGATATTCCTGTGCAATCGGACTTTGCAGGTGAAACCGCAGAGCGCTGCTAGTTAAATGTTTGTACAGAATCTTATAATTAATTAGTAGGTTAATTAGTTTTTATTTTGTTAATATTATGTACCTATACCTATTTTATGTTTAATAAAATCAATACTTACTAATCCTCGTTTCATTTTCTATAGAAATCTAAAAAGTTGAAATCATGGTTACCATAATTTGTTGTATTGAGACGTGTGGCTAGGTATAGTGGAACACATCAAAACATTCAATCCGATGGTCGTGAGTTCGAATCCCGACCTTGCACTTGCCTTTTTTTACGAAAACTCTTATTTAAATGTTTATTGAAAGACGATATTGTTGTTATAGCTAGTATGAAAGTAATTTAGTTTAAATAATTTAGGTATTAGCAGCTTGATATGAGGAGTTCTAGAACATGTCGGTTTCATCACGATGTTCATCGTAATAGCATAGTGTTTATTGTACACATAAATTTGTCACTAAGAAAAAAGACATGTGCATGGTTGGGATTCAAACTGACAACCTTTGGATTGAAAGTCTTAGTGTTTCGCCTCAATACAAGTTCGTTTCAGTTTATTGATTTTGCTTAGTTGTCAGTTATGTTTTACCTACTTAGATAGGTATTGCAACGTAATATAATTTTTATTGGATACCTAATAAAATTATTCAATCATATTTGCTGTCAGTAACAAGACGTACCAAATTCTTATACCTACGTTCTTACATTAAACAATGACGACGGTGAGTAATATAAAATTATATTAATAATATCTCTTAAATTATCATTTGAAGAATATATGTATCTATATTAATGATTTATTTATTTGTTACAGATTTCGGATTCTGATTATACGTTCCAATGCGCACAAGACCCTCTTGAAGGATTTAGTCAGATGTTTCCAGAACATTCGAGTAGTAATAAGAAGAAACAACGCCGTGATAAAATAGTGAAATCCTCTTTCTTCAACAAGAAAGAAAAAAAAATAAAATCGTTTGTAAAAAGTCGACAAGATTTTTCTGGTTTAAAATTAATAAAAATTTCAATAGTCGATCTCACGGAAAATTCGTCTTCACCCTGTGATAGTGACTGTGAATCGGAAAATACTTTAGTTAGTGCACAGTACATCGTAAAAAATGTGGTTGACAGTGTCTTAGACGAGACTCATGCGTTAGTTAAAAAAATTTCAAAATCGTTGATAGATAATTATGATATTTAGTGTTCTATTAATTGTATATATTGTTATGTTTATTGTTATAATAAAATTATTTTAAAATTAAGATTTTTGTAATCATTTTAGTTGTTAGTAAGTATAATAAATAAAAGATTTTTATAACTATTAAAATATTTTATTTACCATTTTAAATGCTTTTTAATACATAACACATTTTTCAAAGCACAGTGTTTTAAATGATTATTACAATTAAAGTTAAAGTCATAATATTTTTTATACAATTCATTAAAATTAGGACATTTTTTTTCATCAATATCATATACATTACAATTTACACAAAGCTCTTTAACCCATTTCACTTTTTCTAAGCCTTTAACAATAATTTCCTTATTTTCTAAATATGATACTATTATTCGTTTAAATTCCCTGTAATCAATATAGCCTTCGTTCCAATATATTCCTCTATTTGCTTGTAACCATTCAACTTGTTTCTTTTCATTGTTAGATAGATATTTAAATAAGTAAGGTGGTTTTATTAAAAAAGTTTGGGTGTAGTCTAGACATGCAAAAGCTAATTCTTTCACTATAAAATTGTTATTCATATCTTTAAAACCTTGAAGGTCTAAAATGATTTGATTTGAATTCATGATATTTTTCGTACTATGTTACTCAATGGTTTATATTCAATTATACAATCATTCAATATAAGACAGTAGGCAGAAGTCTGATCAGGTATAGCTTTATTGCTTTCAAACTCTACTCGAACATCTACAACTGGTCCTGCTATGAGATTATCTATCTGACGAGAACAGTCGATCACAAACAATGGTGCTATATTCATAAAATCTTTTGCATTTAACAAAGGTTCTGAGCGACGACCATAGTATGACTGTTGAAAACGAGCATACTGTTCGTATAATAAAGCAAAGTGATGGTTAATAAAATCACTACTGATATTTTCGTATGGATAGTAATTAGAATTTAAATAGACTTTCACATCGCGTAACGTACAATGATCAAATCGTGACATGTCTGCTTCAGCATTATGTTTTCTATTTGTCTGTAACCCAATAATGACGTATCTCGGTTTTTCAATTTGAGATGAGGTTTTGATAGACCATGTGTGCTTCGTAGTTTGAGGTAATAAAGGATATTCATACAGATCCCAGTTCCTAAAGACAACCTGAAGTGAACGATCCTTTTCTAAAATTTTTATTAGGTTTAATTTTTCTTTATCGCACACCTTAACATGAGGTACCCTCCAAACAATTTTTTTAATTTGAATACCCTCTATGTATTCACCTTTTTTTAACTTCACAGCGTTTAGGTCTGTATTACTTCGTAATAAAATTAATTCATGTTTACAATTAATGATGACTTTTTGATAATCTTCACAAAATCCTAAGATATTACTCAAAGGTATAGACACTGAAAATGATCCATCAGCACTTTTGATACCATGAATATCCCATCCCCAAGCTTGAGAGGTCTTAGACTCGCTTTCAGTCATCGACAACAACGATTTCATAGTTGTTGTTATACCCGCATTTTTTATCTTATCGATCTCTACTCCATTTAATTCGTAACGAATATCTTGAAAAAGATACATCAATGGATTATTAGTGAATTCTACAGGGATTCCATCTTTTTTATCGCCACTGTGTACATTCACAAAACCTTCTAAATACAAAGTACTAGCTGACGGTAGAACATATAGATCTTTTTGATTAATCGGTATGCGAATCTCATCATTTCTATTAAAACTCGTTATGTAAGGTTTATAAGAATGATATTCGATACCTTCGATGGTATTATCATAAGAAGGTGATGATAAAACGTTTAAAATATTCATTTTAATAAACCTATTAGTTTAAGAAATTTTATATTTTCTTTGTTAAGCTTTTGTTTCTGGTTGTTATTTAATGTAGCTTTTGTGGTAGATCGAGTCTTACTGATCTTTTTAACAGCTGTCGTGTTATATTTATATAATGTACAATAGTTAATCATTTTCGTTTGAGATGTAAATATATCTGTACTTCCTCACCTCGCAAATTAAGTGGATTATTATTACCGTCTAATAGTCTTATGTGTACACTGTTTATAATATTCTGATTTATTGGAAAATATATAATATTTTTAGGTACTTCTATGATTCTATATCCTGGTGGAACGCTTGGAGCAAATTCATGTATGATGTGACTAGCATTACCATTAATATATGATCCGCTAACAATATCACATTCAACCCTTATCACTGTTGTAGATAAAATGGCAACTGGAAACTTAGACACGTGTAATTTATTCGGTTCTAGGATGTTTTTATCAAAACCTAATAGTTTTCCAATAGCACCTTTCTTAGTAAAATCAACTGGTTTTGAACAATAAATCATTGTTTTAAGTGTATTATTATTGCACTGTAGTTGAAAACTCGAGTCTTTAATTTCTGATTTTATGTAATCGGTAATATCTTGCAGCTCGTAAGCACCTTCAGGAATTACAATACATTCATTTTCGCCGTAGTAAAATTTATTATTTCCATCATCAACGTTTGGAATAGAATTAAATGTAGATAGATGTAACAATGCACATTCATATTCTCCTTGGAGTTGTAAATTTGGAGAATAGTACGTTGATAATATCGATGAATTACTAGTTATAGATAGGGTGAAAGACATTTTACAACTAATGATAATAAAAATAAAGATTAATTTATATAGTTTTATTATTATTCCAAAAATTATACAGAAATTTTAAACATAAGTGTCCACAATTTACAGTATTAAAGTTTTGATATCTAATATAGTTATAAAAAATAGTACATTTTTTTAAATAATGAACTAATTCTTGCGGTGGTTTCAAATCACCAAAGCTATCAAAATATTTACAATATTGATTTACTTTTACATAGGCTACCCAATGTGTTCCTTTGTTTTCAAAATTGTCTAAGTTCACAACACCGCACTCGATTGATCTTGCATTTTTAGGTAGACGATTTTTCATAAATACACCTCGAAAATATGGAATATTCTGTGCATAGTGTTCGATTTCTATGTTGCTTAGAGCATGATTAGGTAACCTTGTGTTTAGTTTTTTGAAGGAGTTAAAAACAAACCGTTGCCAGTCTTATATGGCTTAATGTATAATCCTTTGCCTAATGCTATACCTTCCATAACTTTATTATGACGTTCAGATTCTTGTAAGTTTTGTTTTGCACTTTTGTAATCGTTAACTGTTTTGGCAATACCAGCTGCACCGCCCGCTAAAGTGCCTAATGCAGATAATCCCGCAAATATTGGTATCAATGGTAAAATTCCTCCAGTTTTTGGCAAAGGTATAATCCTAGGTATTCGAATCCGATGATTTGAACGCGTCGGATATAAATTCTTTGCAGCTAAGTAAGCATGCTTAATAATATCTTGGTTGTTTTTCGATTTTTTTATTTTCTTTTTTAGGTTCGATCGAATTTTAGTAACTAGAGATTTAAATGATTTCAATCCTGATCCTGTTTTCAGTTTAGTATTCATCACTTTACTAACGACCCATGAAGCTATTTTTTCACCTTTTCCTGAGTCTTTAGCATTCAAACGTTTTTTAGCCATATTTAATAACTGTAAATCAGCTTTATGACGATTGGATAAGTCAGAATGTGTTGAATAGGCTATATCGTGTTCTTTACAGGCTTCATCCAATTGGTTTACACCTCTATCTCCTCGTAATAATCTTTTATTAAGTTTAGTTCCAGGTCCGCAGTAGTTATACCCAGGTAAGTGTAGTTCGAATGGTAATTTATTTATTATTGTATTTACTAGTCCTCCTCCTCCTTGCATAGTTTAATATGAAATGTAGATTTTTCTTATAAAATTAAGTAATATACTATAAATTATTAATTCACTACCTTTTTCTTGTCAATCCATGAATTTTCTGTATCGTTAAGACCTAGCCATTTCACGAAAAGTTTATTACCTTTCTTTTTTAAAACTTTTTCGATTAAGTAGATATCAGGATAATTAGTTTTTTGAATTTCAAACTCATAAAATGAACCCATGATAGGATGTTTATGAGCATCTTCAATGCAGTATGTTATAGGATTTGTATCATTTACCTTAGTTATTTTAAAAATTTCTGTAGTCCAATTAGGAGTATAACCTTTTTGAAAACAGTTTTTGTATTTACTAATACGAACATAATCACCTATTTTAAATCTGGTTTTCTGCTGTGGTTCTAGTTTTCGTGATTGTGACAGAATTCTTTTTATAACATGTTCATTTTCAAAATTAACTTCGATGGGCTTATGTTTTATGGTTCTGTGTTTTGAATTGTTATAATCATTCACAACGTTTTCTAATGTTTTCCCTATCCATTTATAACTACCATTGAAGCTAAATGTTTTAAAAAGTTTGTGTTTTAAAGTTTTTATTAATCTTTCAACAATTGATGCCTTTTTAGTCGAATAGGAAGAATAATGGTTAATTTTCATTGTTTTCATTAATTTAGAAAATATATCATTATAAAATTCAGTGCCCAGATCAGTTTGCAGATTAGTTGGAGAGCGATTGCTTATTTGAAAAATTTTGTTAAAAGCATTACATACTTCAGTTTTACTTTTTGTTTTCAAAGGTATAGTCCAAGCAAATTTTGAAAAGCAATCGATTACTACTAAAACGTAAGAAAATCCATTATTATATTTTTTAATTGAGTTTAAATCAATGAGGTCCGCTTGCCATAGATCTTCAATACCTTTTAAAACAACAGATCGACGAGGAAAATTCTTGCGTGCTGATTGATGTATTTCATTAACCACTTGCTGTTTTATCATTTTGAACGACTTTAGTCTTCTTAGTCAAAGGTGTATTCATATTCTGATCAATATACAAATGTAAAGAAGTTTTTAAATGATCTAAGGAACGTTGAGTTTCAGATAATATTTCATGTTTCGTTTTGTCTATTAAATTTTGAACGTCATTTTTGTTACAATAAGATTTAATTTTACTATCAACATAACGTTTATTAGAGACATGATCATCTTCCACAGGATCTATCACACCTCGAATCCGATTCAATTGCAAATCAAATTCACCGTTAGTTGATTTTATGATCGTTTTATCACTAAAATTTAAAATATCTGCTAGTCGCATTCTTTTGTGAATATGATGACCAAACTTGTCAACGTTCATTTTAGTTGTGAATGTGATACAAGATGAAATAGAAATGAAACAAATTTAATGAATATAGATATTTATTAAGGAATTATTTTGCTCTCACGCAGTTCTTCTATGATTGAAATAATTTCGTTATCCAATCCAGTATTTCCCGCATCACGAGAAGCAATCAATAGTTTTAATCTTTCAACCAACTCATTCGGATCATCCCAATAGACATAACCAACATCATTTAAGGTTTTCCATTTCATTAGAGTTTGTAAACCACGTCCAGTTGTATTTGTATTGCAACCCTCATCATCAGTTAATTTGAATAAAGGTTTAATTATATGTATGTACCGTTTGCCTTTATTACTTTTTATAGGCTTTTTAGGATCAAAATCGCGTCTATGAGCATTGGTAGCTAGTAACATCAATTTGTAGTTGTGTTTGTCTGCTTCAGTAACTAAATTTAAATCAGGATCTCTTTTTAACAAAAGTTCTCTTAGACCTGGTGTATTTCCATAATCAACTTTATTAACATTAATAGTTTTATCATTAATCTTAACTTTAGCTTTGCCAAACATTAAATTTCCTTTATCAATCCTTACTCCAAAAGGAACATCTTCATAGTTTTCGGAAGATAGTGACCATGACGATGAATTAGGTTCGATACTGTCAGAGGTTGCGTCTGCGAATGTTTCTAAATTGTTATAAACATCATCATTGTCTTGGTTTTCATCATCATTATAATAATTGTCTTTGCTGTATTGGATTTCATTATCAATACTAGGAGTCTCATCTAACTTTTGAATCGAGTTTTCATCTTTAATCCCGATACTTTTGATATCAGAAGTATGATCAATCTCATTATCATAACGTTTACTCTTTGATGATAGTTTATTAAGAGGTTTAATGAGTGGTTTGAAAACAGTTTCCATGGCTTTTTCATTGTCTATCTCCATATTCCTTAATTTTTGTACCTTTTTCTTAACTGCTTCAGCTGCACTAATAATTTGTCTTTTAATTGTTTTATCCATTGCAAATATTTTACTATATACTTCGTTAAATATGTTAAATGGAATAACAGGTTTGTAATTATGAAGTGATATTTATACGTGTTATATTTCAATCTAAAACTATGAAATTATCAAATTGTTTACGATAACATCCTTCGTTCTTTCGACAATCTTTATTTATAACCAGATAACTATAAGGATCTGACCACACACGTGAACACATTTCACGAAACTCGTTCCACTTCATATCTGTGTTCACATGTTCATCGTAAACATGCTTCAGATTAATATCATCTTGCTTAAAAAGTATAACGAGATTCGCGTTATCTCTGATAAGTTGTTTAGGAACTTTGCTGTATGTTTGATTTAAATAGAAACAATCTATATTTTTATGTCTCCCCATTGCAAAATAATCTCTCATATTATTTTGATTTTCGCATGCCACATCATCGAATATAAAAATTGAATTATTCTTAGCATCTTGTGGACTTAAAACTTCTTCGTTGTCCTTGTATTTAAAAAATGATATGTTAGGAACCATATCAAAAACCTTTTCTAAAAATAAATACTTTGGCTGATTTAAGGTTTTAGAGTAAAGGTAAACATTATGATATTTTAATCCATCTTTGTGCAAAAGTAACCCAATAATCAAATTAGTTTTTCCACAATTTGATGGTCCACAAATAATGCATCTTATTGTACTTGGTAATAGTTTTCCATGTCTAATATTTTGATTTTTTGTGTCAACACAAATTGGATCAAAAGTAAGCGAATCAGGTTGTTGAATAAATTTCATTGCAATGCGTCTTAAACTAAATAAAATGTTTTTATGAATAATGAGCAGCGTTTGTAAAAATCATTTATATACTAACCCGAAATCAGAAAAAGACATATTGAATTCATTCTGGAGAAGGAGGTTAGTATAAGATTTATTAGGACAAATTGTCTTTTCATAGTTCTGAAACGCCTATGAATAGTTAAAGTGCAATATTCATGCAGAAATGTGCGTGACGGATATAATAATAATCAGGTAAATTTTGTTGTCGGTTAAATATTGTGCTATTGAAATAAGTTAAAATAAGATGATATATTGAGAATTCTGTAACACTCGAAGAGTGGAACACTCGAAGAGTGGAACAGAGTTCTCAATATATCCCTACTCGAATCGAATACCGTCTAATTGAAAACCATTCAATGGAAAACTTAGTGCCTGTCGGAACGAAAACTAGCGCTCGCTGTGGGAGACGGAGGCTGCGTTTGAAGTACATTGCTTGCTCGAATAGAATTTATGATGAATTGAACTGTGGTTGCTGCGCAATGTATTGTGTTTAGTAGGTTTTTATCGTGATGTGACCGCTACTGTGTAATAAGTAGGTAGGTATATCATTTAATTTCTACAAGACTTTAAAACAATTAAATACACTGGACCGGTATCTATTAGAGACTAGAAGGAGAAAGATTGCCTGATAGTGATCCATTTTAAACTCGTCTCTGACGGACGAGCTTCACCATTTCCGAAGTCAAACTGTTCGGGAAAAGATGGATCAAAATTCCAACAATAGACGTTGTTAGAATACCTACCATCTAGGTAAATACCCCCTTACTTATAAACGATGATTAACACATTACTAAGTTATGTAACGTATGTCTCTGTCTGTCAACTTTGAAACTTCATGTCACAGTAAAAGACAAACGATACATAGTTTATGCAGCTGTTAATCATCGTTTGTAAGTAAGGGGGTCAATCTCAACTAATAGTTTTCTTTGAGCTTTCACGGTTCGTATTAGGCATGTAAGCTTCAAATCTTTTAGGTTGAATTTGAACCACTAACTTTATCTAAACTTAAAAGACTTTGTAATTTTGTTTTCATTACCTATTACAAAAGCTCCGCTTGTGAGTTTTAGCGCTGCGGCGCACTAACTATTAGGTAAACTGTGGAAATTGACATAAGAAGTTAAAATTAAAGACATTTTTCGGTTTGAATCGCGTGGTTTCTTAGTCTATCCTGATGAAGAGACCTGGAAAGGTCTCGAAACGTTGAGCGTTGTAACAATGCTAAAAGTAATAAAAACCACGCGATTCAAACCGAAAAATGTCTTTAATTTCAATACAACATCGCGAAAACAGAAGAAGAATATATAAGAAGTTAAGTAATCGCGAAATGTCGAACTTTGAAAGCATTTTTTCAAAAGAACAGTTCCTAAGTGGTAAACACTAAGAAATAATATGTACAAGCGTAGCTTTATTTCAACGGGGCTAGATGGCGCTGATGTAATTATTTTTTTATTTACACTACCAGAAGTTACTTAGAGAAGTTTGATCCAGTCAGTGACTTTAAAAAATCCAAGGCACTGACTTCATTGACTGACCCAAAGTAAGTCAGCTCTCACACCATACCCCCTTGTCCTATTATCCGTGGTTTGATTGTCGACTGGATCGTATCTTAACTGTTCAATATGACTGGATGGTCTTTGATAACACTTATCTGATCTGATAAGCGAGTGACATCGATATTGGTTAATTTTACAAATAAGTACCTACATAATGTCGGTGTTGTACTGCGTAAATTGCTTGACATTGTTTGTTTATGTTTGGTTTAATTGTGAGTGACGTATTTAGCTCTTCTATATTTCCTGAATAGAATGTCACATAAATAATAACACAAACACACACAAAGTCAATCAAATAAACCACCCCTGATCGCACCTGGCGCAAAAGAACCAAGGATGCTGGCGGCACTGAATATAATAAATAAATACTAGCTGACCCGGCGAACTTTGTTCCGCATTAGAGGCACACAAAAAGAATAGAAAATATCCTATCCCGTTCTCCCGTTTTTAAGCTACATTCCCACAAATTTTCAGCCAAATCGGTTTAGCCGTTCTTTAGTTTTAAATAGTGTAATTAACGCGACTTTCTTTTATATATTTTGTATAGATTGCACGACGTTGTACACAACGCAATCTAGCCCCAAACTAAGCACTAGGCTAGGAATAAGTATCAATAACCAAAGGGCTGGCGGCTACTTTGGCCAACGAATAGCTACCCAAAGAGGCAATGCAGCCAGCCTTTTGGGTACCATACCATGCCTAAGGACTTTAGAATTATATGATGGTGTATTTAAGGTAACCCCAAAATACATATAAAATGAAATAAACCAAAACTGTTCTAAATCTTTCCTACTAAAAACATAATTGTACTGGACAGTTAGGCGGTGTTGGTGACAATTTTTTTAAAATTATTTTATTATATTAGAAAAATATACAGTGGCAATTTATGCAAACTATTATCTAATCTGCGCCTAACCGGTCAGGTCGCAGCGTGACAAAGAGAGTGTAAGCTTTTGAGCAGAGCTCACAAGTGAAGTGATCCCCGAGCTGGTAGACTGGAGAGCGCAGCTCAAGTGTTGGAATCTCGCCAACGTGTTATTTCACAACGTTATAAATTGAAAACAACTGGGTTTCTTTCTACCTACGTCGAGGTAAGATTTGTTTTAAAAGCTTTCTTTCAGTACATTTATCAGTTACTTAGGTGTAATAAGGTAAGATGGCGCGTCGAATCTAACTCCATAAAAAAGAGGTCCGTAATTTTTATGCGAAAAACATATGCTCGATTCATGGATGATCTACTGAACGATTGTTCGAATAGACTTTAGTGCGAAACAACTTTTTGCCGAAAATCGCTACATCGAATGAACAATTTATCGAAAATTTATTGATCGAGGGACTGCTTTTTCGAAAGGTGATACAAATGTTGTCATTAAGACCAAAATGTTGCCTATCTAAAACGTTCAACAACTGTGAAGTCTTAAATCTCGATGTATCGGAAATCATTGACCTCATCCATATTTAAAATAATTAATAACAAGTTACAAACATGTACACCTATTTATTTATATGTTGTCTAAAATCTATCAACGTGTTGAACGTTTTAGATAGGCAACATTTTGGTCTTAATGACAACATTTGTATCAACTTTCGAAAAAGCAGTCCCTCGATCAATAAATTTTCGATAAATTGTTCATTCGATGTAGCGATTTTCGGCAAAAAGTTGTTTCGCACTAAAGTCCATTCGAACAATCGTTCAGTCGATCATCCATGAATCGAGCATATGTTTTTCGCATAAAAATTACGGAACCATAAGAATGCATATCTGAAACGCTTTATTTTTTTTATAAGGCCTGCTAATTCTCTTCTTATGTACAGATCATATTATACTTTGATAATATAGGGTAGATTTTAATTTGATAATATAGGGTAGCTTTTAATTGCGTGGTGTTTATTACTTTTAGCATTGTTTTAATGCTCAACGTTTTGAGACCTTTATAGGTCTCTTCTGGAGGATTAGCGAAAGGATTCGTCGTCGACTTGATTTCAAATCAATCCTGTTGAAGAGACCTGTAGGTAAAGGTCTCGAAACGTTGAGCATTTAAACAATGCTAAAAATCATAAAGACAACGCGATTAAAACCGAGATATGGGGTTCATCTCAGTATGGGGTTTTAATTTCACCGTAGACGTAATGGAACGGTGATAGGGGTTGCAAACTTTTAAATTTTATTTTCGAAAAACCTTACGATAATCGCCTGTCAGTTTTCAGTCTGTATAGGTACCTACTAAGAAATACCAGGGCTGGTTACCCCCGCAGTCGAGTGTAGCTTTGATGTGCAAGGCCAAGGGGCAACCTTTACCCGGCCGCTCCGCCGGCCGCCAGCGACCTTCGCAGCTTTGTGCTGATAGATACCGTGGTCGAGGCATCAATTAGCATCCGACCTAAATATGTAACATGACGATTAAAGGGATAGATGTATACCTGCTAGAGATGGGCCGACTGTGGTTGTTGCCGACTAGTCGGTTTTAGTCGGCCGAATAGTTGTCTGACTAGTCGGCAATGCAAATCATTTTAATTAAATTAACAGATTTTGATTATGTACCTCGGTGGGGTGGATATTCTAACAACGACGTTAGAATTTTGATTCATCTTTTTTAAAGGTGTGTGAGTAATGAATAATGAATGAACCGTTTCCAAAAAAAATGAATACATGTAAAGACATTTAAAATGTGCTCTGTTTGCGAGGTGGTTGTTTACGTTTTTCTAACTAACCTGCCTACCTTCTAACTGTACTACCAATTCTGTAAAAATATTGGTTTTATTGCATAATAGTTAGTCGATGACTAGTCGGCATAGTTTGCCGACTAGGCGGCACCTACCGATTATTCGGTGACTATAGTCGGCCCATCACTAATACCTACTGTACATTAGTGGCTATAAGCTGATTCTTGAGCCTCTTCACTAAAGTTGGTTTTCATTCGGTTTAGTTACGGATAGTAAGACATAAATAGTCAGTTTCTTCTAGCCGTGTAGCCCCGGCATAGAATAGGGCTACCTCATTTCCTCCCGTGGGTGTCGTAAAAGGCGACTAAGGGATCTGAGGGAGACTAGCAAACCTTAAGTTCTCTTCGCGCGGTGGCGGATAAACTGCTTGATCCCTAGGAGGGTTGGTGCCAGGCAGGCGGCCGGCCGTAAAAATATTGCCAAATCTAGGAGGTATGGTCAATGATGACTTACCTTCTGCGCCGACCCCAAATTCATTTGGGGTTTAGCGGACCCCGGGCTCCCGAGAGGGATGCAACTGGGAACATCGCTCGGATGAGAAGTCAGTTTCTTCTAGACAAGCATGTTAAGTATACTGTCGACCACATCGTCACTCCTCCTCCATCAGGTGAGATAAAGTCAAATGCCAGGCTATCTCATGTAAAATAAACTTTAAGACAAACACCAAAACTGGTCCAATCGTTGGGAATTTTATTGTAAAAGGAAAGCAAACTGAGTGGGTTTAAATTGAGATGGACAGATTTTAGGGTTAGTAAAGGATAATGATTTTCTTCCCTAGAGGTTTTCTGATGTTTTTCAGCAAGATGCTTGATAGTGTTTTCTACATCTACACTAATATTATAAAGAGGAAAGATTTGTATTTTATGTGTGTCTGTATGTTTGTAATGAATAAACTCAAAAACTACAGGACCGAATGCAAAAATTCTTTCAATATTAAAAAGCTACATTCACCCTGAGTGACATAGCCAGCCAGGCCTATGTCACTCAGGGTGAATGTAGCTTTGATCCCGATATTCCCACGGGTTTGGGACTTACGCGGGTGAATCTGCGGGACGCAGCTAGTGTTAATATAAATATATAATCAATTGACGACGCCTTAAATTATGATTTATGCTAGTAGTGATAGTACACTTAACTCCTTAAAGAAATGAAAAGTTCTGTCAGTATTCCAAGCAACATAATCCAATTGTCTTCCTTTGAAGGTTCGTAGAGAACAAAGAGCATGTGAGAACAAATTGAGGGTAAATCAACAACGTTAGTTTTCCTCCTTCCTCAGTCACGTACATCATTTCGGAGGATCTTTCTATTTATATATACGTACGGGACAAATTGGTAAGTCAGTCTACTAAGCCGAGACAAGGGCTGGCTGTAGCAATAATTTAATATAACAACACAAGATAGATAGAAAGATAGTAGATACATATCTTACTATTATTTTGAATGTGAAAGTTGGTGTGTGTTGTTTCATGCAAAAGCTACTGAACTGATCGCGATAAAACTTGGTATGCAGATAGAGGTGTAGCCCCGGCATAGAATAGGGTTAACCCATCTCTTCCCGTGGGTGTCATAAAAGGCGACTAAGGGATGTAAGGGAGGAATAGCAAAACTTAAGTTTTCCCCATGCGGTGGAGGTTAAACTGCTTGATCCCTAGAAGGTGTCAGGCAGGAGTAAAAATATTGCCAAATCTACTAGCAGAAGGTATGGTCATTGATTGATGGATGGCTTGCCTAATTTTGGATGACCCCTATTTGAGGTTTAGCGGACCCCAGGCTCCCGACAGGGATGAAACCGGGAACATCGCTCGAATGAGAGAGAGAGATGCAGATAGCTGGAGGATACTTTCTATCCCGAAATTCCCGCGGGATCGGGCCTAACGTGCGGAAAACTGCAAGGCGCAAGCTAGTCCTTAAATATATTTGCACCATATAAAAAAACGATATAAAACTAACATGGTTGTTTTCACTACAAAAGGTACAAAATGTTGGTTTTTGTTGTTTTCTCCAGTCTCGTGAAATTACCGGCGAAATATCGAGCTCCGTTTACATTTTATTAAACCTATTAAAACATGGTATGTATATGTTTTAATTTGTTTTATGTGATATGTTTTAATATCCTGTTATTAAACAATATTTGTATTATACAGATAAATTACACATTTAACTGAATTACCTACACATTTAATTATCATCATACTTAGTAAAACGCAATTGTAACTGACTGACTGACTGACTGACTGAATGATGGACAACGTACAGGCTAAACGGCTGGGTGTAGAGACTTGAAATTTGGAACATAGGTTCTTTAGGGGTTGAAAGTGAGCACTAAGAACCGATTTTCGGAAATTCCATCCCTAAGGGGGTAAACATGGTGAAAAACGTTTGTATGCAACTTCGTAACGGCTTGACCTAGAAACTTGAAATTTGACACAGAGATTGATATGGGGTAGTAAGTGAATATCTAAACATTTTTTTTCCAAAATTCAACCCCTAAGAGTGTTAAATTGGGGATGACAGTTTCTATGGGAATTGATTCAAAGAGATTTTGTTACTGTTTTCGGGGGTAGGTACGTACGGGGCTCTCTGGTCTTGGTCTTAGTGAAATCCAGTAGGCCATGGAATCAAAATGGCCGCCCTGTCAAGAGCTGTTTGACAAATACTAGGTTGCCTTCACTAACCAAGGAGTTTCTACTAAGTTTCAGATTTTCTTAGTGGCGAAAGTTTTTTTTTTTTGAGTGGTGCGGTCGTATGCAGTTAGAATGGAAGCTACTTTTTTACACGCGATCTATTATTCGAATTTGAGACTGAGTTTTAGTTTCGGTTTAGGATTTGGATTCGGTGTGTTTTTTCTTTTTTGACTATAACGTAGGTTTTATTTTCCTTAACCGATTTGGTTTTTTTTTATTTGAATCTGGATTTGTTTTTTATTTATTTCCCTTGGCATATTCCTATTCATTATTGATAAAATAAAGGATTTTGGTAGAGAATTGTAGGTTTTGGTAAAAATGGTAAGTTTGGTAGATATTGGTAGGCTTGGTAGAAAATGGTATTTTTGGTAGAATTGGTAGTTTTTGGTAGAAAATATTGGGATGTAGTAGAAAATGGTAGGTATTGCTGGAAAATGGTAGGTTTGGTAGAAAATGGTATCCGATCCAATTTCGGTTTGGGTGTCGATTTTGGCTTCGGTTTCCTGTTCAGGAGCCAGTGTCCTTTGCCAATTCCGATTTTCTTAAGCAATTTAAATATTGGATGGAACCCGATAGAATTGGAACTAACCGAGGCCCGATGGATTTCGGGTTACGCGTTATCACCATCGTCATCACTGGGTGCTTAATTTAAATAAATCTACCGATTTCAAATTTTGCTACCAAATTAAAAAAATCATTTTGAATATACCACGGAACCGGGTGGAATTAAAACTATCCGAAGCCCGACGGGTTTGTACTTAATAAAACGCAAGTGTAACTAACTCACTGACTGACTGATGGACAACGTACAGGCTAAACGGCTGGGTGTATAGACTTGAAATTTGGAACATAGGTTTTTTAGGGGTTGAAAGTGAGCACTAAGAACCGATTCTTGGAAATTCCACCCCTAAAGGGGTAAAAATGGGGAAAAACGTTTGTATGCAACTTCGTAACGGCTTGACCTAGAAACTTGAAATTTAACATAGAGATTGATATGAGGTAGTAAGTGAATCATTAAAGTTTTTTTCCAAAATTCAACCCCTAAGAGTGTTAAATTGGGGATGAAAGTTTCTATGGGAATTAATTCAAAGAGATTTTGTTACTGTTTTCGGGGGCACTATCCGAAGCCCGACGGGTTTCGGGTTCCCATCTTGTAATAACATAATATTTCTGTTTTGAAAAGCATTTTTTCAAAAAAAGCAGTACTTCCTAAGTGTGGATTAACACTAAGAAATAATGTTTAAACATAATATTTGCCCTAAAACTCGTAAAACACATATGTTTCTAACATCATGTAGGTACCTACTTATTTATTTTGGTAGACGGCAGAGGATACCGTACCAATATTCTCTTAGATACGGGTATAGTACATTAAAATATTACATTTTTTAGGCGTAGCGTGTATTTGTCAGACGCATTTTTTTAAGATATCAAGGGGGTCAATTTAAAGTTAAATCCAAGTTTGTGGGGTTGCAACCCTTGTCCTACGGCCGCCATCTTGGAAAAGGGGTTCAAACTACAACTTTTGTTAAGTAACTTTTAGTCGTAGAACAAAAATTTAAAAAGTTATAAGCAAATATCCATGAAAATTCAAGAAAAAACACTTTTCAATGGACTCTAGGGCCAAAAGGTGTTCTGCCCGACTCGCCACAGAGCGCGTGTTTTATTCCCTCTTAATACTCGTACTATAATCCCTCGTTGAAAGCTAGCCATTTGCGGGACTAACAGACAAGTCCGGCGGAGGAAGCACTAATCTTAAGTGCTAAGACGAACTTTAGCTAAGTGATGTCGGCTTTAGTCTCGCTAAATACATGTCAACATTTCTTCAGGAATCTTACATATTTGGACCTTTATATTCTTCAAACTGCATTTCTCTTTTGAGTTGAAGTTCTTTTTAGTTGTTTTGAAGAACAAAACATTCTTCTGACTTCGGCTGGATTCAAACTCCTCCTTCGGATGAAAATGGGTATCTATCTACTTACCACTAAACCCAGCCAACTAAGTTGGAACTTCAAGACAAACAATTTCAAAAAATGTTTTAATAATCTATATTTTTTTTTTTTTTTTTTACTATAAAAAAATATTTAATTATCAACTTAAAATTCAACTAAATTAAAAACACAAAACTAAAACTAAACTAAAACTAAGCAAATAAAACCACATAAACAAGGAACCAATTACATACATACATACATTAAAAATAACTATAACTAAGTACTAAACTACCCATCCCGTACCCTGAACCTGAACCTAATCAAAGAGCCCACCCCGCGACGCACCCGACCCATAAGACCCCAGGACACACGCCGCATTCCCCCGCTGAACGGCTATAGCCAATCTCTGAACCAAAAACATACCAGCACGCTGGTCCAACCCCCGGGCCCTGAGCCGACGCCCGATCTCCCGAACGAAACCGATGGCCTCACTGCCCCAAGCCCCACAAGTCTCAACAGCAAAAGGGACAAACAAGTAACGCTGCTGAAGAGGAGCATACTTGACGTGTTTGGACGCCGCGGCCACCTCTGCAGCGGCCCCTGCCTCCCTAGATGTACGCGACAAGTGGCTCACCGCAAAAGTATTTACACACGTGGCGTCCCACACCAAGCACCTGCCCCTCTCCCAAGGGACCAGCGAAAGCCCATCTGGTCTCTTACCATCAGTGCGGGACAGGCCCGCCGGCTCCAAAACACAAGGGATGTTTGCGGAGATTAGGGCCCTGCGTATTGTGTCGTTAAGGGCGTGATGCCGCGGAAAACGACCCACACACCGCCCGCAACTCAAGGCGTGATGGCCATTGGCAAAAACCGTAGAACCACACACGCAGGCATGGGCCTCTCCAACATCACACCCCAAACGAAGGGACACCGCAACCCGAAGAGAGTCATCGTCCAGTAGGGTACCCAAGTTTGGAGAAGGCAAGGCATGCAACCACGCCCCTGCCTCAGCCTAGCCAAATCAACTCCCACCGCTGACTCCAACAAACCGTCCACAATTCTTTTGGCGCCAATCTCGTCCCATGAACGCTGAGCGTCCGGATGACCCGGGAGATCCACCCCTGGATTCAAGGCTCGCCACACCTCACCAGCCTCCGACACAAAGGGAACGTCAACCCGACCGCCATTTGAGGTTAATATACTAGCGACCAGGCCCCCGACCCCATGTGCCGACCCCAGAAAGGCCGGCAAGCCCACATCCACCACTCTTCTAACTCCCAACCCTCCAAACCTTATCGGGAGTGACGCTTGATCCCATTGACCCTGGCTAAGCCTGACATTGAGGATCCCCGCAAAAGAATCCTACGCTGCTCCAATGCCATCGGCACTGCATCCCGAAGAATAGGCGATCCTAACAAAAAAAAAGTTTCTGGCGTTAGTTCCCTGAGCCCGGGAAGAAAAGTATTAAAATGAGGGAACGATTCACGCGCCTCCGGGCTACAAGGAAAAAACTCACATTTGTCGGAATTCACCCTTAGTCCAATTTCCGCCAGGCGAGGAGAAAGAAACCGCAAATCCTCTAGCACCTGTTCCGGAGTTCCCCCCAAGGTACCGTCGTCCAGATACCAGACATTCAACGGAGATCTTAGTTCTGCGATTTCTTAATTTCAATCGCGTTGCTGTTTGTAATTTTAGGATTGTTTTCCATTTCGAGGGCTTATAGTGGCTCTCGGGCGCGTATTCTATAACTTAAAAGTCTGAACATCGCCCTATTGTCAGATTTAATCTCGAAAACTGATTTTTTTTAAAAACAAAACTTAACAATGCTGATGCGATGATTAAACATTTTAACTACAGAATACGTGCCCTGATCACGGGTAGACTATATGGGGTGTACTAGCTGTTACTATTCACATCACATACCTAAAACTCAAGATAAAACTGAACAAGGGGCTAAAACAATTCACTTTGAATATTGTTGTCCCTCTTCAACGTCAGTTTGTCAGTCGTGAGGCCCTCGCGGGGCCCTGAGGCCCCGAGGGCCCCGAGCCCTTCCAAAGGTCAGCCCATCAAAACATCTAATCCAATTTAGATCTCTAGCCATTTAGTTCCGTGAGATAACTTTGGATTCCCTAATTCTGATAATAGTTTTATCAAATACTACTGGCGCCACGTGGTTTTATCTCCGTAAGTCCCGATCTTTCGTACGTCCCGAAGCTATCTGTATACCAAGTTTCATTGCAATCAGTTTAGTAGTTTTTGCGTAATGGAGATACAAACATACTTGTTTACTCTCTTACAATTTTTTTTAGCATTTATAAGTAGGTATATATAGGTACCTATTAGTAAGATGTTGGTAAGTACTACAGAGTACCGATTTGGTAAACTGTGGTACTAATGTGTTCCGCATTTTGATCTAGTTTGACCCGTAATTTAAATAAAACCGATTTAGCAGATAAAATAACAAAACTTCTTAGGCCATCAAAATGTCATTAAAACGTCTAAAAAATTTGTCAAACTTGAAACCGGAAATAGCGAGAAATTAACACAGTGATCTAGAATTGTCTTCTGTTATCGCGATGTTGAATTAAGTTGTCAACCCCTGAGGCAGAGATCGTAAATATCTCGAAATGTAGGCCATTGACAAAACATTAAATATAACAAAAAAACCGAGATTAAAACTGGAAAATGACTTTACCTAAAGTCTAAAGTAAGCTAGTGAGAGATTATATAAGGTAAACCGATGCGCCCCGAGTAAGCCAGAACAGCTATACCTACTCGTATAAATAGCATTTTTTATCGATTCCTGTCCCTTCACTCGACTTGTTGCACTCACAATGACCTATTAAAGCTTTTAAGCGGTGTATGTACAGTGTTTTCAAGAATTATTCCCAACGTCCACCACATAACGACCCCCCACTAGTGGACGTTGACACATTTTTTTAGTTTTAGTCGCTACGTCCCTGTTGAGAACAGGACGACCTTAGTATATAGTTTTTATGTACATAGCTTTAAGAT